>CAUYPK010078444.1:0-60015 GCA_963574355.1 Loris lydekkerianus | reverse complement strand
GATCTCAGATCTGTTGGCATAAAAGTAGCACTTCTCCTGCAAAAATAAACAGATGCCTCCCTTTTTGGCAGTTAATAGGTCTAATCCCCTTCTTGTTGGGGCAAGTATTTAAAGTCTCTTGCCAAAACCCAAATGGGTTTTTTCTCGTTTCTCGTTTTTTTTTTTTTTTTTTAATTTTTAAATCATAGCTGTGTACATTAGTGCGATCACCTGTCCCCTTTTTAACATGCATGGTAGATGTGGCCTGACCCATTATCCTCCCTCCACCAAAACCTCCCCCCTCCCTTCCCCTTCCTTGGCCCTTTCCCCATAGTCTTGTGGTATAGTTGGGTTATAGCCTTCATGTGAAAGCTATAAAGGAGGGAGGGGAGTGGGGCTTTGGTGTGTGCCACACCTTTTGGGGCAAGACACGATTGTAAGAGGGACTTTACCTAAAAAATGCAATCAGTGTAACCTGCTTTATTGTACCCTCAATGAATCCCCAACAATAAAAAATAAAGAAATGAAAAAAAAAAAAAGTGTACTCTTAGTACGGTGTTTCAGAGAGTGCCCAGATGAGTGGCTGCTATTTTCTTCTAGTTGTTGACATTGTGATTATCACTATTATTACAGCCACCTTTTCCTTCAAATTTGAAAAAGCTATTTTAAATTAACCCCCCGGCCGAATGTCTTCTTCTTACGCATAAGAATTTTAGACCCAAATCTAAACTGTATAATAAATCTGTCTTGGATGTCAGGATTTTTCTCTACTTGGAGGCTTTAAGGGTACAATCAATGCTATGTATGGCTATTTTCAAATATTCTGTAAAACCCTTTCAAAAAATGAGTCCCAGAGCAACTTCACTCATCTCTAACAATATCCATCTTAATCATCATGTTTGCTCAGATAAGAATAAATTGGAGTTTGCTTTTTCCTGCACAAAAAATAATGAGAACAAGAAAACTTTTTGCATGAGACCATGAGTTTAATCATGCAAATGCTAAGACTAACATTTTCTCATAAAGACAAATGATTCCCCAGCTCTTCCTCTCCCAGGTGGAGAAGGTGGCAGCCTCTTCATAGAGGAGCTGAGGGGACCCAGCTTTTTGCCAGTTATTACTTTCTATAGCTAGTATGTGGTGAACCCATGGTTCAAGATCTGGCATTCTTCACTCCATAATCTATGTTTTAGTGATCTTCTTCTATTTAAGAAAAGGTAGCTTTACAACAGTGTTTTTAAAGACCTCATGGTTTCAAACTTAACCTTTAAATAAATGATTCATTTGACAAATTGTTGAAGGAATACTTAAATAATTGTCATTAGCATTTCTCCAGCAGAGCTTTCTTACTAATAAATTTCATAGAGAAATTGAATTTATTTTTCAAACTAAAATTTTCAAAACATTGATAATACTTTATATCAAAATTCTTTATTAGTTGAAAATTAAATGTGCTAAACTTTTTCTGTGTTTGCCAACATTTCCCCCCCAACATGCATTACTTCTCTAATTAGAAACATGCACCACCTCACAAATATTTAAAAGGGTTTTTTTGAAGAGGTATGCCCCAAGATAAACAGTTTTTATAGAAGGTATTTTGGTGAGTAAACAGTCATGGAATCTCTAATAAGCATAAACATATTTTTATTTTAATCTTAAGTCTATTGCATACACTCTACAGCATAGTTCAAAGCTAGAGAAGGATGATTTTATTTTTCATTTAAAAAATGTTCAGTTAATGGAGACTATTACTGTGAAAGTTGCATTACTGTTTTGTGCTGTGTATAAACTCATTGGTTTATGGCAGATTAATATCATGTGAGAAAAAAATGTATCTAACATTTCTTATAAGTTAAAACTTTTTATGAAGTTCTCATATGTGTTCTTGAACTTTCTGAACGATATAAATATCTGTGAACAGGTAAAATAGATATTAATGGTATACTCTCCATTTCAAAAGATTTTATTTATAAACAAGGAACGTAAGTCTTTCAAAGAAATGACATTTTACCAAAAAGCTTGGTCTTTTTTGACATGCTGTCTAACTTTCACACTGGGTGTAATTTACCAAATTGGATTCAAGGCATTTTAGGAAAGTGCAGGAGGCACAGTCTGCATTACTGATGGATTTAGGCAAGTACTTGATAGTCCATTAGGAGAATGATTCATCTGAAAGCAAGCAGACCTATATCCACACAGCCCTTCAAACACACGACCACGCAGAGAAGCGACCAGACAACATTTACTACTTAATACCTGCCTATGGCGTGTAAGTAATGCCTCAGGGTCCCACTTCTAACAAGATTATATTTGCTACTTTAAAAATTGCTATCTTTCTATTGAAGCAATGACTGTCACCCTGTTTTTAGAAGGCAGATAAGGAATATCTAATTCAGAGAAAAGGGGTATAGAGAGAAAAGAAGAGCTTAAAAGAAACAGGAGTGCTTAAACTAATGAATCAAAATTGACTGCCATGTCTAGGTGGTTTTATTATCAATATATATCTTAATTTGCAGTACTCTGAAAATACACTTCTTTTTTCCCATGCCCTGTATTCTATTTTCCCAGATACATTTACATAGAATCTCAAACTTTCACATTGATAATATCCCAACATCACACACTTAGATGTACTTGCCACTGAATTTGTGTGATGTACTAAAATATTTATTAAACCTCAATGGTGAATAAATCCTGAAAAAACAATGTAAATGCCCTCAAATTTCATTTTTAGCTTTTGCATTATAGATTTCAAAAGAATTCTATAATTATACGCTTTGTATTTTAATGATCTAATTAGCCCGCTTTGCTTGCAAATCAGTAATCTATGGCTCCATGTCTTATACATTTCTTACTATACGTTTATATGGAATCACTTCCCACAACTCTTCCTTACAAAATTACAAATGGCTAGTCTGCCAGAGGCTGGCTGAACACTGAGCCACTATGTTGCCTACTTCCACTAGGTGGATTATGTTGGTGGTGCTCCTTGGAGGTATGCAAGGCACAGTCCTTTGCATGGACTACAAAGGGCATATGTCTTCTAGAATTATACACTTACACACTGCAGTAGTATAGGGAGCCTTCACACTTTTTTTTTTTTTTTTTTTTTTTTTTTTTGCTGCTGTGCTCCTGTGATGTGTTTTGTAACTTCAAGTCACTTAATCAGATAAAACCATTTTTTAATTTCAAGGCCCAATTTAAAGATTGCCACGTCTGTGAAGCCCACCTAATGAGGTTGTTACATCCTTTTCCATTCTTCCACAGCCATTTGTTTATACAGAAGGTTGGCATTTCCTCCACTCCCTTGTCTGTATTTGAATGTGTGTTTGTGCTGTAGCCTTTCCTGCTTGAAAAGAGAGATTTAAGGACAGGGGTTCTGACAGGTTCATATTCAAACAGACATATCATAGTTCCTGCTACATGGTGGGGCTAGAAATTGTTGAAGTAATTTTAATGAACTGAGAATTCTTACCTGACACTTGAAAGTACTCTAAAAAATTTAGCCCTTAGAATTAAATAAAAACCTTGAAACATACCTACATAAAGTTTCATTATTTAATAACATTCTGACTTTAGAAAATGACGAATTCTGTTTCACATATTTATTTTTTGGGATGCCCTTCATATGTTTTATTGAAATCACTCTTTGCATAATGTCAAATACAGAATTACCAGACTCATAAACAAGTTCCTTGGACAAACACCTTTCTGTACCTCTGCTTCATTACTCCTCCTTGGTCAGAGAAATGGAAAGCTAAACTTACAAACACACATCATTTATGTTTGCAGTAAGCCTCCAAAAGACTAGGCTTTCCCTTTACAGTACAAGTTGAAACCTGCACAGCAGAAATTAGAGCATTATCTTGACCTACTACAGGCAGACGTTGGCTCCTCTTTTAGGCAATTGTCTATGGTCAACTACATTTGGCTCCGTGCCTTAGTGTACACAAGAATTTCACCATGGTAAGGGCAAAACAGAGGGATTAGATAACTGTAAATTTTTAAAATAAATCATATACGAAAGAAGATTTAGAATGGCCTTAAAAAAAAAAATCTGACAAAACAAATAGCTAATTGATCCTTTATTATCAGATAATGAGGAAAATCTTAAAAGGCCAGTTTCAAAAACCTGACACATGGAGAGATATATACACGGAGGAGAAGGCTGGTTCTGAGACAGGGGGAGACAGGTTTGATTGAACAGACATTTATGAAGAACATGCCAGCCCTTGTTGCAGAACTGGGGTTAAAACCAAGTCAACGCCTTCCCCATGGAGTCTATAGTCTAGTGGTTCTCAACCTTCCTAATGCCGCCTAATGCCGCACCCTTTAATACAGTTCCTCATGTTGTAGTGACCCACCAACCATAAAATTATTTTTGTTGCTACTTCATAACTGTCATTTTGCTACTGCTATGAATTGTAATGTGAATATCTGATATACAAGATGTATTTTCATTGTTACGAAGGGGCCGCGACCCACAGGTTGAACTGTTGGTAGTGGAAACAGAAATTAATTCTGGAGAAATGGGCTGGAGCTTGGGATTTATATTATAAGTAATTTTGTTCCTCCTATGTCAACCACTGCCCCATCTGTTTAACAGGAGTTGGCATTTACCTCCTTCTAAAGAGCCAGTAACTAGCAATAGTTAAGGTGCCCATGTTTTCTGGCATAGCAGAGCTACAGCTGGCTAATAGCTCCAACCCAAGGCTTGGTGTATGCCTCACTGTGGGACACCATGTGATGGAAATGCCAGTAGACCCCAATAGATTGTGTACACTTTGAAAGCCAGTTCCAACAGTTAGAAGCTGATCTGGCAAAAGAACCTTCCCTAAAGACACCTTCTAACATCTGAACATGCACCTAGATGCATGTTCTTTACACTATAAGCACGAGTTTTTTGTCAAGCACTGGTATTAAGTAATCAGCATCCTTCCCTGGCCAACACTTATGTGTATAGCAGAACATGCCAAGGAGTCTTCCAACATTGATTACCAGCCAAACCATCTCCAAATTAGACAGGGATGCTAACTCCTGGACTGTTCATTTTCTCTTATGTTGAAGAAACATGAAGGATGGAAGGAATGAGTGACCTTGGCTTCAGATTTAAAAACATTATCATTAATGTGCAAAAACCACTTGGGTTATAATTTCACTTTTTAAAAACACTTTTGAAAAATATTTTCATAACAACAGTCATGCTGAAATTCCTTTAGGGTCTGAGTCCACACAAGACCAAAGCGATGAAAGTATTTGTTTTTCAAGACAGTGTGGGTTAAATTGATTCTGAGGGTATTGAAAGATTTATTGACATAAAACATGGCACACAAAAGTGATGATAAAGTTCCAAAGACTTTGATACTGTTCTGGAAGTTTGCATAACTGCTTAAACTTGCTATATCTCAGAATCTCTTGCTACCTACTTTTAGAATATTGTTACGACTAGAGATGTAATTATCTTGATCTGCCTAGAAATGTTTTTCCTTCTCATTAGATGTGAATCTCTTAAAGTAACCCTTTTTACTAGAAACACATTGCAAGCCACAAATTTTAAACATTTCAGGACCCATAATAGACAAGAAGAAATGGGTGAAATTAAGTTAAAACTATAGTTTATTTAGCACAACTTATCTAAAATGTTATCATAGTAATGTGGTCATTACAAAAAATATCATTAATGAGATATTTTACCTTTTTTTGTTTTTTGGTACTATATTTTCTGGGGTCAATTTTATATTCACAGTACATCTAAATTCACGCTAGCCACATTTTAAGTGTTCAGTAGCCCCTTGTGACTAATGGTTATCATACTGGACAGCAAAATCTTATGGATTGAGACAGTATCTGTGTCACTGATAGGTACTATGCATGGGACAAGTTTCATGTCACATCAGGCCCTAAATATAGTATATCATAATCTTGAAAGAATTTGGTAAGCTAATGTGTAATTTAGATGTATGTCATGTGGGAATTTATCACATCAGCACACAGCATATCAAAGTATCGATTCATATTTCGAAAGTAAGGAATTGACTCGTGCTTACTGGTTGAGGAACGCTAACATTCATCAACACTAAGATTTATTCAGGAAAAGGACATTTTAAAACACCAGTACTTCTCAGTTTCTGCTCCATTTTATGTAACTTTAAAAACACCCACCTATGAGGTAACAAATGCCAGTATTTTAGAACCCAATCCTCATTTATGAAGTAAAAAAAAGAAGTAAGGTAACAAAGGACTACTAGTCAACAGCTCAGAACCGCAGGTGCCTAAGGCAGACATGTCCAGTTTGTGGACCCTGCCTCTAAAATGCAGGATTTAGCTTTTCTAAAAACTTTTCTTCAGAATAATTCCTTCTGCTTTCTCTTTCATGTGATCCAAATGCCCTCAGCCTCATCATTGTAAGGCAAGAAATGATTAGTCACAAGAGTATTTCCTGGCTTTGGTTCACATTGCTCATGCTAGAGTTTTGGTTCCTGCAAATTCTCCTTCAAATTTTTTTCCTGAGTCACAAAGTGTGTCTCATTGGTGTGTGGAATCCGGCATGCAGCCCCTGCCCTGGTCTCCCAGAAACCCTGCTTGCCTTGCCCACGTCTTCCTAATCTCACTGAATTGCTTGAAGGTGACTTGGCTCTTTGGTGAACCTACATAGAGGATATTTTAAATAGTTTAATTTAGCAGCACATGTAGCAGTAGAATTGTTTTCTCCTGTTGTCAACTAGACAAAGAAGCCCTCTGCCTACCGTGTCCTGGTAACTTACATCCTCAAAACTGCTTTTTAACAATGCAAAGGAAATGGACCACTCCCTGGTGCTATGTTATCCTTTTCACTAAACCGGAAGGTGACTCTGAATGTGCCTTATGCCCCATATGGGTCTTATCAAAATAGCCACCTCAGCGTCTCCCTGAAGCTTCTCTGTGGTGGGTCAGATCAAGTCCCTGAGGCCAAGTGGTAACAACAGACCATCTTGTCTTTCATTTTCGTAACCCCTGTTTTCAGCCTACCATACACTGTGATATTCCCCCTGCCATCAAGGGGGCCAAACTCATAGCTATTTTAATATTTTAATGAATGTCTTCATTTATGTTTTATAATCCCTTGCATATTCTCTATATAAAATAATATTCACAATTTGATGAATGTTTTAAGATATGTTAAATATTATTTTCATAGGTGGTGGTGAATCAATTTTTAAAATAGAAACAGCTTTAAAAGTAACAGATAGTCATTACAAAAAATAAATCAAACTATAAAGAGTTCTGTAAAATTTCTTATAATCCCTTACAGGGGATATTTTTGCCATGGTTTGTTTTAAATCCAAAGATGTTTGTGCTTCTATCCTTGCAAAGATCATATGATGTCTGTTGTATGATGTGTCTTTTCATTGATTTATAGATAGTGGATATAGTATCTACATTAAGATATTTTTTATTTTTTATTAGATCATAACTGTGTACTTTATGGGGTACACTGCATTTATGGGGTACAATGTGCTGACTCTATATACAATCTAGATGGTTCACATCAAACTGGTCAATATATTCATCTCACTTATTCAACTGTGTTTAGAAAATATTTTTAAAAATACATAATATTCCATTGCATGTTCATACCATGATTAACTAATAATTCTTCCTGGTGAATAATGATTTGTTTCCATTTATTTTCCTTTAAAACCTCACTGTCAGGGACATGTTTTGTATATAAGTTGGAGTTTGTTGCCAATATATTTTCTCAAGAATTCCTTCAATGTAAAAAGGGATATATAAAATGTTTATTTACTCCTTCCTTTTAAATATATTTTTGACAAAATGCAAAAATAATACATAGATTTTATGTATCAAAATTTTTAATTTAGCATATGTATTTATTCTTATTAATATGTTCAAGAATGAAAAGTCCTTAAAAATAAAAACAAAGAAAAGAGTAGCAGTACTCTTATTAAAATTAAAATGTTAATAACATTGGAATAGTATTTTTATGTATATATGTATTATATACAGTACCCTTAAAAAATTAATAATAATTGGCCGGAGCTGGGTTTGAACCTGTCACCTCTGGCATATGGGACTGGCACCTTACTCCTTTGAGCCACAGGTGCCACCCAGTTTGGTTATCTTTTGACTGGGACAAAAATAGGTTGATCTAATTAATTTTGATGACTTTATAGTATTTTATTGCATACTTTTAGTATACCTTAACTTGCCTCCCAATAATTGACTGTGATTATGTTTTTAATTTATAGTGCAATAATAAACATCTTGATAGGGCAGTGCCTGTGGCTCAACAGAGTAGGGCACCAGCCCTATATGCCAGAGGTGGCGAGTTCAAACCCAGCCCCAGCCATAAACTGCAAAAAAAACTCAAAAAACAATAAACATCTTGATGTGTACATTTTTATTCTTTTGAGTGACTGTAACTATAGGATATGGTTTTAACAGTACTATTGTTGTATTTATGCTTTTTCAATCCTGATATATATTGGAAAAGATGTTTTAAAATTTTAAAAGAAGATATACAAATGACCAACAAACAAATGAAAAAAATTCAGCGCCATTAATCATCATAAAAATGCAAATTAAAACTACAGTTAGAAACCACCTTACTGTCGTCAGAATGGCCATTATTGAAAAGGTAAAATAGGTCTGGGGGGGGGAGTGCCTTATGTCTGTAATTCTAGCACTCTGGGAGGCCAAGATGGGAGGATTATTTGATGTCAGGAGTTTGAGACCTGTCTGCGTAAAGTAAGACCCCATCTGTACTAAAAATATAGAAAAATTAGCTTGGTATGGAACCCTGGAGTTTGAAATAGCTGTGAGGATGATGAGGCCATGGCATTCTAGCTTGGGTAATGGAGCAAGTCTCTGTCTCTGAAAAAAAAAAAAAGAGAGAGAGAGAGAGAAGAAAAGAAAAAAGAAAAAGAAAAGCAGATCTGCTATTTAATTCAGCAATTCCATGACTAGAGATCTATCTCAAGGAAAAGAAGTCATTATTTTAAAAAGATACCTGCACTGGTATGTATATTACAGTACAATTCACAGTAGCAAAGGTATGGAATTACTCTGCATGTTCATCAATAGATGACTGTTTAAAGAAAATGTGGTGTGTGTGTGTGTGTGTGTGTGTGTACACACCGTGGAATGCTGCTCAACCATAAAACAGAATGAAATCATGTCTTCTGCAGCAACTTGGTGCAACTTGAAACTATTATCCTAGGGGTAGTAAATCAGGGATGGAAAACCAAATATTGGGTGTTGTCACTTATAGGTAGGAGCTAAGTTATGGGTATACATGTTCATACAGAGTAAAATGATAGCTATCGAGGACATCCAAGGTGGAAGTGTGGGGGGGATGAAAAATTACCTCTTGGGTACAAGGTACAGTATTCGAGCAATGGTTATAACTAAAAGCCCAGGTCTCACAGCTATAAAACATATCTACATAACAAAACAATATTTGTACCCCCTAAATATATTAAAAATTTTAAGAAAATGTACACACTTGCCAAAAACGCATGAGAGTATATATTTCTCCACACTTGCAAACTGAGAAGTGATCACAATTTTTTATGTATGCTAAACAGGTAGGTGGCAAATCATATCTCATTCTCACTTCAGCATTTCTGAATTTGGGTCTAATATTTATATTTTATATTTCTCATTCCCTAGTTTTTTAAAAACACTTTTAGGGCATAATACATATGTCAATATTTAAATTGCTCAATTCTATAAGTTTTTGAATCAAAAAATAATGTTATACCAAATAATTCTTCTCTGATTTGTTTTATGTTCTTAATTTTGTGTTTGTAAAATTAGAACATATTGATATGCATCGTGAAGGAACATTAATTTCCCTGTGCATTGTGGTCCAGTGTTGATGTTACTGTATTTCTTAATCCATCTCTAATTTCTTAATCCATCTCTAAGTTGCTTTGCATTTGGATTATTCCTAGCAGTTTGCTCTTAGAAATAGTGCTGTTATCAACATTCTTTTATTTCCTAGTGGAAGTGTATAAATATTTTGTCAAAGGACTTTATCTTTAAAAGGTGAATAGCTGGATTTTAATAAAAACACATTTTTAGCATATGTAGATAATTCCAATTATTTTTTTACACTGTGGTATAAGATAATACAAATTGGTGTAAGAAATACACAGATTATTTTCTGAATTGTTAATGTGTGCCAATTAAATAGTTGAACTGGTTTCTCACTGATTTAAATTTGCTTTTCTATGACTTCTAAAACGATTGGCCGTTTGTTTTTATTTGTATTGGTCACTCATGTCATTGCTTGTAGGCGATGCCTCTTTTCATATTTTGTAAAATTATTTTTACCTTTTTAAAATAAATGTTTACAAGCTTTACAGGCTGTATCTTAGCCTTGTTTTTATCATATGTGGCAAGTGTCATCTTCCGTTTAGTTACTCAGTTATTTGTATTTATTTTATTTATTTGTTTTATTTATTTAATTTATTTATTTATTTGTATTTATTTTAATTTGTATTTATGAAAAGAATTTTAGTATGATTGGTTTTACTCATGTCTTTATTATTGCTTATGTCCCTGAGACCTTTTTTTCCTAGAAATATTTGTCTACCTCAAATTAAAACTTTCTATTCCTCCTAAAAGTTTTATAGTATCACTTCCACCAAAGAAGTGTGTATTTCGCGCATTGTGTTATGTGTGTAAGAGAAATCCTATTTCACTGTTTTGTGTGAGTTAGTAATTGGCCCAGGACCACTGAATAAATCTTCTTTCCCCACCAATCTCTCTGGTGCCATATACTGAGTCTTCCTATGCTTGCTATGTCATTTCATTCTTCTGGTTTTTCCACTTAATATCCCTTGACAATACCATCCTTACCTCATACAACATTGCTGTTGAAAATCCAGTGCCATTACCATCCTGTCTTTGTTAATTTGGCATCATTATAATTTTTGTATCTATTAAGGCCGTCTCATCTTAACATTTCAGTTCAGAAATGTTTTGGCCCTTTGTTGGCCATATTACTTTCATAATTACTTTAGAAAACAGCATTGAGCCATTAAAAAATTCTTCTGGAATTCCAATTAGAATTATATTGAAACTACTGAATAATAAGCCAATTGAGAGAAATTATAATAATATCTGTACTAATGCATCCTAATTTCCATGAGCCAAGGATATTTACCTTCATTTCCTTCAGTTTTCTTTAAATTCTTGGTCTATATCTTTTGCCATCGTTTGGGTCTTTCCCTTTTCTCTCTCTCTTCTCTGTCCCCTGCCCCTTAGATATCTGGGTGTTTGTAACTGTCAGCTCACTTTCTACTTGCCTTATTTTGAAAGGAGTTGAGGAACGTGCTCCCATGACAGCTTGCAGCCCTTAGACTGACTTGGTTCTTTCTCCTTTGCTCACTTCCCCTCACTAGGTCATCATGTCAGCCAGGAATTTTCTATATGTCAGACCCAGGAAGCTCTACTGAGCACCTACTGTTCAAAAGGTGTAGTGAGGGGATTGAAATGAGTAAGGTCCAGCAGGCCATCCTGCACCTTTCCCCAGCTAGTCCCAGTCGCACATTATGAGGCTAACCCCTGCAGTGGGCAGAAGCAGGTGACTGTGTTCCTAGGATAATGGGAGGCTCCCTAAATCTACTTTGGGACCGCGGTACCAGACTTGCCTTTGCCTTAAGCTGACCTTTCTCTCCTCCCCAGCTCTCACAGTCTTTGCTTTAATCCTTCAGATCTGTCCATTTCTCTTTTACTTCTATGGTATATGCAAGAATGGGCGGCAGTGAAGTGCAATTGTCATGTGTTTGCTATAGTATAGAAATTTTATTATCTTTTTTCATAAAAAACTTTTCAAATTAAATACAGCATTTTTTTAATGTGGCCATGTATATTTACAATAATTTAATTGATAATATTTGGCTCTATTATTTTCTAAAATAATATTGTCTGATACAGTAATCCCCCCAGATGAGATAAATTCCAAGACCCTCGATGGATACTTGAAGCTCTGAACAGTAGTACTGAAACCTTCATGGGCTTTTTTTTTTTAGCTACCAAGTGATTAACAAGCGGGCAGCATCTATGACATGAATATACTGAACAAAGGGATTATTCACTTCCCAAGTGGGACAGAGAAGAATGGCAGATTTTACGGCTATACTCAGAATGGCACACAATTTAAAAATTATAAATTGTTTATTTCTGGAATTTTTCACTATTTTTGTACTGAAGTTGATATAGGTAACAAATTGTGGAAAGTAAAACTGTGGCTAAGGGAACACTAATTTATGTTAGCAGCTCTAAGTGAAAAATAGAATTAATTTAAAAAAATAGAGCATTTGCTATGTTTTAGACAATAAAATCATCATTTTACATACATAAAGTTAATTCATCTTGATTGAAATCCACCAACATAAAAGTCATTATTTACTTTGTACATGGAATTAGAGGAGATAACAAGGCAAAGGTAAATCCCTAGTAAAGGATGAAAGTCACAGCATGTGGTATATCCTGAATACCATCAATTAGTTTGATTCCAAAATCTTTGCCCTCATCACCTACCATAACCAACATGAGAGCCAAATCATAACATATTACACCAATATTTTTTGTGGTACAGTGATATTGCTCAAAATGAGTTTGGATTTCCTTTAATTCTATAAGTTCAATATTATTACTTTGAATATTAATATTAATATCAATATTAATCAAAACTTTAATATCAATATTGATCAAAACTTTAATATCAATATTAAAGTTTTTGAATCTTTGTGTAGTAATCATGGAAACTAGTAATCATGAAAACATTTATTTTATTATCTAACTTCAGAAAAAATTAGTAATAAATACATGTAACATTTTCTAAATAGAGCTCTAAGCTGTGATGTACAAAGAAGGATACTTATTTTTTTGCTAAAGATTAACAGTTAGAATTTATTATCATTAAAGACATCTGTGATCTTTTCTTTTTTAAAATAATAGGAAATCCAAAGGGACTATATTATCATAATGCATATATGAGGAAAGAAATAATTTTCAATTATTCATATATGAGAAAAAATTAAAATAAAACCTCTACTCAATTAAATCACATTGATTAACTTTAAAAACACTTAAAATTATTTCTTCTAAATTTAGTAGCAACCCAAGGAAGTAACCGTACATGTTTTTAAGATCCCATAAGATATATAGGATATACTATAGAGATAAATCAGGATGTTGCCACAAACTTCACTGGGGAAGTTCATGCTTTTAGATAAAATGATTAATCATCTAAATAGTAAAGTTACTTTTCTTTGGGAAAGCATATGGTCAGACATTAAAATTGTTTAAGAGATGAGTGGCTTGTCAAATTTCTAATTTGGTCAATTCCAGAGAATATAATTTTTTCACTGAGATAAGTCAAGACAGGTAATTTAAAAATCCTACAATTTTTTTTCCCAAAAAAACACTAAACCCAGAATACTGAACAAGGACATCTCCCACACTTAGTAAGTACATTATACAGTGAGAGTTTTATTCTACTAGCACTAGAAAGCTCTGAAATAACTCTATGAGCATTAATAACTTCTTGAATCAGTATAATGATTCCTTGCCATCTGTATAAGTCAAGCAGTCCTACATAAATCAAGCATCCCAAATTCAAACTCCTAAGGATCCTGGTCTACAACATTAATGAAGAAAAATCTAAGCATAAGACAAAGAAGGCAACTTGGCCTATTCTCAAACTTCAGATGCACTGGATGCTGCAAATATGCAGCTCAGGCAGATAGTTATCATGCAGTAACACGGGGCCAGCATCACCAGACCTGCTCAGTCTTCCAGAAAAGTTGCCAATCTGAAACTTAATATAAAATTTCCATTTTCAATATCGTTATGTTGAACAAATTTAACACCTTCACAAGTTGCATAATATTTGAGTGGCCTATGCATGTATAATATTTCAAGTAACTCAATATTTGAAATATATTTCAAATATATTTCATGAGACCACAGTAATGAAGAAAAGGAGAGAATATAGGAAAAAAGAAAAAGAAATCATTGTCCCACAAGCTAACTTTGTAGTGAAAGATGAAGGTGAAAACTGACAAGAAAAGCAGGAATTGAATTTGTAGCAAAAGAGCTAGGGTGGCAAATAAAGATGGAATTCTTGAAATTATATTTTGAGAAATTCAAAGCCAAGTAAGTCTGGCTTCTGTTATTTTCCAATTTACATGGACTTTTCCCCCTACATCATATTAATTCATTTTTCTGATTCTAAATTTTCTCATTAGTGAAATGGCAATAATTACTACAACTTCATGGGATTTTATATAATTAAAAGATGAAAAGTCATTGATGCCCAAAAGTAACAAGAATGTCTCCTATGGAAGGTAAACATGAAGAGAGAATATCTTCATCTTCCTTTTCTTGTTTTCTACTATGCACTGTGTGGCTGGGATTATAAAGGTAGTTTGTAAGAAGAAAAATTAATCAACAATGTAGGTTTTACCAAAAAGCAATAAAAGTTTATGGATAGCAGAAAAATATTCATACCTAATCATAATCTTCCTTTATCCTGAACAGCCATTCAAATAAAGAAAAAAGAAACAAACATACAATTAATGAATCTGGTCAAAGGTGGTTGCTACCTGGACATCAGCAGTGAGGGGAGGAGATAGGAAACCTGAGTATGGACTTTACCTGTTTTAGAAACTTATTTCAAATTTATGGTATTATATTCACTATAAAATAAAGCATATTTTAATTTAGAGCAATTTTTATGTCTGGGCTACTTTTTGATGCTTTTAATATCTTTTTTAAGTTTGGTTGATTTTTCCCTTCACACATCATGATGAGAAAAATGGACCAAGTAACACCTGAATATACAGTAAGTTGTGTTATAGGATGGGAAGCCTTTGATTGGGGGACTCAAGTTTTTTATACTAGACAGTAAATCTACCTGACTTTTGCCCAAGAAGAAGATGTTATCTTTATTATACAGGGCCTATAATAAGTGTTAGAAACTATAAGAATTGAATGATTATGTATCAAGAGGGTGTAGCATAAAGCAAAATGTTCTGAGGAGCTCTGGGGAATGTCAATATCCAAAACATGGTGATGAATAGATATTCATAGAGAAGGAACTGAAGAGAACATAATTTCATTGAGACCAGACCACTGAAGATAATCTACAGTCATGTCTTTCATCATATAGGGTAGGCTGAGTGTATTTCTAAAGGCAAGACATTTTTGACAGAATTTGACTCTCATGATAACAAATAATTTTTTTGACTCATTTTTTCAAAGTTAGCCCTTAGCAGTAGCCCTTTAAAACAGTAGTGAGAGATGTACTCAACTTGTATAAATAAGAATGAATAATGTAAAAAGAAATTAAATTGTTTTTTCAAGAAGCGAAACTATGAAGTCAAAGAGTGAGAGCAGAGTCCACAGCTAGCGAGGCGTACAGCTGGAAATAATTCTTTTGTTAATTTTATAGACAAAAATGGAAAAATTTTAAGAGACAGGGAGAGAACTGGTATAAAGTGATGATAGTTTGAAATTAAAAAATAGATAATTTTGAAGCACAGAAAAGCTCTAAAGATATAGAACACTAATATTCCATTTTATTCATATATATTTACAAATTATAATCCCCAGTTTAAAGATGGAAAATGGAGATACAGAGATAAAAGCTCTAACAAAAGAATATATCAAAATAAGTGAGAAAGAGAAAAATTGAGGGTGAATTAAAATATCAGCTTGATTTCTCCATTGTACAATGTGGTTTTAATAAAAAGACAGGATTATGTGATTTAAGATTTCTGTACTTCCACATTTATACACACACACACACACACTCAAATCACACCTATATCACTTCAGTGTCAAGTATTTAGTTCAAGTCACACTTGAAAGAGGAATCAATTGTCATTGATTGTATGACTTAAATTTTCAATTAACTATATTCCTTAAAATGCACTATTTTTTTTTTTTATTGTTTGGGATTCATTTAGGGTACAAAGAATTAGGTTACACTAATTGCATTTGTTATAATTGTGTCCCACCCCTGAGGTGTGCCATACACCATAACCCCCAACCCCCTTTTTTCTCTCCCTCCCTAGTCCCTCATTTCCCCATCCCATCCCTTGTATTAGCTCATCTACTATCTTCATATTAGAATTGAGTACATTGGATTCTTGCTTCTCCATTCTTATGATGCCTTACTAAGAAGAATATGTTCCACCTCCTTCCAGGTTAATACAAAAGATATAAAGTCTCTATCTTTTTAAATGGCTGAATAGAATTCCATGGTGTACCTATACCACAGCTTGTTAATCCATTCCTGGGTTGGTGGGCATTTAGGTTGCTTCCACATTTTGGCAATTATAAATTGTGCTGTCATAAACAGTCTAGTGCAAATATTCTTATGATTTTTTTTTTTTTTTCTTCTGGGTAGATGCCTAGTATTGGGATTGCAGGATTAAATGGGAGGTCTAATTTGAGTTCTTTGAGAATTTTTCATACTTCCTTCCAAAAAGGTTGTGTTAGTTTGAAGTCCCACCAGCAGAAAATGGACTACTTTTATATTTAAATTTATTTAAGTGAGTTTGCATATGTGGACTCAAAAAATGTAAATTTTAAAATAACTATTTCAGTTTATTTGCAAGGGAGCTATTTGTATTGTAGTATAGCCATTTTTCACCAATAAAGTAAGGTAGATGTGTGTGAAAACATAAATGTACATTAGAGGGTGCAGGGGATATGGAGAGGATACTATACCATCTAATACATCACTGTTCCCTGAAATGACTTGCAAACTGATTTAGAAAAAAGAATACATTCAGCATTTGTAGGACATTTTTTTCATCCCATTTTGCTTGCAAACAAGTTTATCTTGGTGACTTATTCGAGGCCAGGTGTAAGTATGGCTGATGAATTTGCATTGATTTATTTAAAGTACCTTCCTGTGATCAGATACGGATATTTGCAAGAAGGCTGGCTGAAATGAAAAATCTACCTGTAGCCAAGAAACAAAGCAAGGGAAGTCCATATCCATGACTTTGACCTCATTATCATGGTCAAACAAGTCCATTAGCCACATAGAAGATATTGATAAATATGCACATATATAAAGACAGAGTACCTAAGACAATGTGTCTTACTCATACCCTCAGATTCTTATATGAAGCAATTTGCATTTTGTAAAATACATAAATCTATTCTTATATTCAAAATTGGTAAGACTTTTAAAAATACCCCTTTTAACTTTCTACCTAATACAATGCCAGTGTAAATTAAATAGCAAAGATTTGGAATATAATGATCGATGTTCTTTGTTTAGATAAAATTTAACCTCTATTCTACAACAACAAACACCAGATTGCTAATAAATCATTTATGTCAACTGATCTGCAAGATGGTCAGAATCTTAGATTCTGTCAAGCTGAAGGACCAGAATAAGAAATGATATCAAATACTATCCCAGATAAGAATGAGCCACTTTCCCTTTAGGTTTCCATATCACTTTGTTCATATGTAAGTTAGTTACATGTTAAATTATAATTTATCTGCATTCTTTTCATGCCATGAAATGATAAGTCCCTGAATAGCTGTATTGTGTCTTTGTTGCTATAAAATTTTTGTCATTTATCAATATTTCTGCATATAATATTTTAGTGAATGCTTATTTTATAAGGCAATGGATTATCTTTCTATTCCATCTGTTATAATCATCAATAAGCATACAAGTATTATAATATGACTTATACTATGGAGACTATTATAAAAACATATTCACATAGTTAGAAAATATTTATGGTTGAGATTTTAATTGTACAAACCTGGTCTGATTTAAATACTAATAATTATTTTTAGGGGGGCGGTGCCTGTAGCTCAAAGGAGTAGGGCGCCGGCCACATGTGCTAGAGTTGGTGGGTTCAAATCCAGCCCTGGCCAAAAATTGCAAAAAACCCCCAAAAACTAAAAATTATATTTAGGGGTTACTCCAATATGTTCACTTTTTATTCTTTCATATTCAGATATTCAGGAACAGGTATTCTTTTTAATTATTGTGCCAGTTATAAGTAGTTTATTGCTAATTAATTTGTAAGTGAACACTAATCCCTCCTACTGAGGGATTAAGATATTTTACTAAGATTTTGCTGTTTTTCTTTTTCTTTCTTTTTCTTTCTTTTTTGCCTAATGAACTATACCATAACATTGATCAAACATTGAAATACATAAATATTGACATTACCCTAACAAATCAAAGTAGAGGAAAGAAATATACTTTTGTCTTTTTCTATGGATTGAAGACATTAAAAGAGAATAAGTTATTTAATTTAGTATTAGTTAAGATATTGGAACTACCTTTTACTAAAGACCATAAAGTCAACTATCATAAAACATAAGACAAGTCAGAATGATCCTATTCTATTCCACAAATGACTGCAAAGCTCTTAGATTTATTTTAAATATTTTAGTCACATAAAATCCCTGTATACTTATCACACAAAGGATTAAAAATGAAACATGAAACTGAAAACAGAAGTATAAAAATAAATCAAAGCAATTATTCCTATCTCCTTGGAATCCCAGTGTTGCCTGGTCTTACAAGGTCCCTATAATGATCAGAGGAATTAGACTAATTCTCTAAATAAGCATACTTGTCAAGGAAGTCAATTTACTCTGCCCCCAGCCCAATTATCTAGCCTTGGCTTTTGAGAGCTGATGATCAGCTAATTAAATTGCCTTTGAAAGATCAACAAGAAAACTGCTTCCACCACATTTGCTCACCTCTTTTTTAGCAACAGTAATGCTTCATGATTTAATTGTCAACATCATTGACCTAACGAAGAGATCAGAGAAAATTTCTAAAAGGGCCTCCACACAAAGCTATTGCTGTGGGGTTTTTTTGTTTGTTTGTTTGTTTTTTTCTTTTTTCCTGAAGTAAGGATAATCATTTCTTTTCAGCCGCACAAGGTGAACCTGGGGTCATCAGGAAAGGGCTTACAAAGGAAAAGAGTTATACCACATTGAAATACAATTTTGACCCATGAGGCAATAATAGAATAGTGCTGGCATTTCTTCATTTGGAATTCAATCTGGATTCTAAATGAGAAGAGGAAGATCGGACAGTTTTTTTTTTTGTTTGTTTGATTTTTACTTTTTACATATTGACAAATCATGATTTATGAACTCTACCTATATCAAAGACAAGTAACCGAGAATTTGCAGATTATTTTCTTTTCTTTTCTTTCTTTCTTTCTTTCTTTTTTTTTGGGGGGGGAGGACAGAGCCTCAAGCTGTCACCCTGGGTTGAGTGCCGTGGCATCACTGCTCATAGCAACCTCCAACTCCTGGATTTAAGCGATACTCTTGCCTCAGCCTCCCAACTAGCTGAAGCTACAGGCGCCCAGCACAACGGCCAGCCATTTTTGGGTTGTAGTTGTCATTGTTGTTTGGCAGGCCCAGGCTGGATTCGAACCCGCCAGCTCTGGTGTATGTGGCTGGCACCTTAGCCACTTGAGCTACAGACGCCGAGCCTGCAGATTCTTTACACTTGAATTTTGTTTCTTTACACTTAAATTTTGTTGTTCCACTTCCTCTCCTTCTTTTCCTTTTTAGATCATTTTATCATCATAATTATCAGCATAATTAATCCAAAATATAATATTTATTTGCCAAACTATGCTAAATAACTTAAATGTACGATCTAACATTTCTCACATTTGAAACTGAAGAAATTAAGGCCCATGGAGAATAAGTCATATGGTATTTAGAAAATGGACTTGAACTCAGAATTGTCCAAGGTCCTTCTCTTTAACCATGACTCTCGGAAATAATATGAATAGCTAAGCTATGTCATGAGGGGGACAAGGAAATTGCAATTACATAAACAGAAGTACAGTGGCTTTATACATAGGAATTTATCAGTAAAGAAAGGCATAATAATCCAAATCTATTCTTGTGCCTTTGTTTTAGTGTTTTTAATGGTCTAGCATCTGTCGCTTTTTGGCCAATTCTAATGATAAGTTAAAATGTTCTGCAATAATAAGAAGTTGTTTGTTACAGAGTTAACTTTCTTTTAACTACAGAAAATATTAATAGAACCCTCTACTACATTACACTATTATAGAATGCATCCATATGTTATTCTAAAGAGCTTTAACAGATGAAATCGGATTTGCTAGGGAAAAGTATATAAAGATTGCGAAACAGGACACACGTGCCTTGACTCTAGAAGAGCGCATTTTGTAAGACATGTTTCTACTTTTTAGCTAAGTGCTAAATATTCTTCATACATTCCTCCAAAATTGGGAGATTTAAGGCAGTAATTAATGCCTACCCTAGATCACATGATGTGGTTTATAGCTCCCAGGTGATGGTTACAAAATGCAAAATTTATTTCTGCAGGCCAAGAACACCCTAACAGCACACTGATGACTGCAAGTCTGTTTAGGGAGTAAAATGCTGCAAGTTTTGAGATGAGAGTACAGTTGGGAAGTAGAGGCACATATAGAATGATCCTCTCAGTGGAAAAGTTGTCCAGGGTAATTCTCCATAATAACCAAGAAGTCAATTGTAAATAATTAAATCTAAAAGAATAATTATGCATACTAACGTTTATGTAGGATTTTATTCATGTGTATTGATAATCCGGGTTTAATTTTGATTATGTATGAAGCTCTTTGCATAATACAGTAATATAGATCTAGCAGAATATTATGTGAATTAAATGAATCCTAGGAAACAGGAATAACTTGGTTAATAATTGTATTCAAAATTGAAAAATCATGTGCTAGCTAAAATCAAAGCATTTCCTGGAACAGCAGCCACACGTACACAAAAAACTCCCAAAATTACTCAACAATGCACATGTACACAACCATACACTGTGATACTCCTACAGTTCTTAGATTAATACCTAAAAATGTAGAAATGCAATTAAGTATATTGCCATCTGGTAATGAAATCAGTATGATAACCCTAAGATATATCCTGCTCCTCGGTCTGCATAGTTAAACTATATTTTGTCATTTTATTGGGTTAAATCCCCTGTATTACATCTTTCTCAAAGGTAAGAATAAATATTTGTTTAGATGAGAGTTGATCCTGTATTTTTAGAAGAATAAGAGAGGCTTTATAGTGCAGAATTTAAAAAAAAGACAAAAACTTGAAACTTAAGAGGCAGTTAGTGAAGAACTCCGTTTTAGATAAACTTGTACTAAAATGATATACAGAAAATGATGCAGAGTCTTTCTCATTATGTGTAGGATATTTTCATCTTTGTTATTTCAATCTTTAACAATTCTTAGTGTTTCTAAAATCCCAAACGTGGCATGTAAGGAGATTTTAGTTATGTAATAAACTTTTCCTTACTCAAGGAGAACTATGTCATTTAAAATAAGGAAAGGAAGGCAGGAACATGTAACAAATAAAATATAGCAAACTAAATATCAATTTAGCAACATTTCTACTCACTAGTAATTTTCTTATTTTCCTTTTTCCATTGTTTTATATATTACGAGCTATATCTAGAAAGCCATTGTATGCATGTTATTTTTTCCAAGAAGTGCAAAAACATTCTGTTTCTACATTCAGAAACACCGGATCTTTGTAAATTAGATTTAATGAATTTTCATTATTCTTATAGTCATTAGAAAAAATCTTAAAGGAAAGAACAGGTCTTGGCATAACAGAGATAAGACCTTTAATTTGCAGAACCCTAGAGAAATGTCCAGCTATCCTCTAGGTGACTTGAAGTTATAGTCCAGGAAACTTGAAGACAACCAAATTGAATGTGCAGTCAAGAAGACAAGAGCCTTCTCTGTGATGAGATATATACCTGCAAATACAAATGAGCACCCCAGGTAAACGTTAGTTATCACTATTTCTCGATAGAATCATTTCAGTCTCTAGAAATGCTAGAAAATAATGGAGATTTTCATACTAACATAATTCAGACCCAAGTCCCAGACAATAAATAGAATTCATATTTGTGTGCATCAGCACACACATGTACATACACACAATGAGACTTGTTAATTTATACCATTAGTTATTTAGGATTTATTCCTTTTTATTCATAAATATTAATTATAGAATCTATAATCTGGAAAGATCATCAAATAAATCATCTGTCTCTTATTTAACTTACTGTCAATTTTCCCTTATCTCTAAAGATTTATATCTCCAAAGCAACCCATTTTTACTCTTTTTACTTTTCAATGATTATATTCCAAATTATCTTTCTTTTCAAAATTCTTTTCCTCAAATTGATTCTGAAAAAATCGTGTGATTACCTGAGGAGCTAGTCCTCCTGTGCTTTTTCATAGGTGAATCTGAGTTTGAACAAGCAAATGCAGGAACTAAAGAATGCAGGTGTCATTCAAAAATTCAGACACATGAAATAACGCTCATTACCTTTAATCATCAGAGAAATGCAAATCAAAACCACTTTGAGATATCATCTAACTCCAGTAAGAGTAGCCCACATCACAAAATCCCAAAACTACAGATGTTGGCATGGATGTAGAAAGAAGGGAACACTACTGCACTGCTAGTAGGAATGCAAACTAAAATATTCCTTTTGGAAAGAAGTCTGGAGAACACTGAGGGAACTAAAGTAGACTTGTCCTTTGATCCTGCAATTCCTCTACTCGGTATATATCCAGATGACCAAAAATCATTTTACACAAATATATTTGTACCAAAATGCTTATTGCAGCCCAATTCATAATTGCCAAGTCATGGAAACAGCCCAAGTGCCCATTGACCTATAAATGGATTAACAAACTGAGCTATATGAATACTATGGAATATTATGCAGCCATAAATAAGATGGAGACTTTACCTCTTTTATGTTTACATGGATGGAATTGGAACATATTCTTAGTAAAGTATCTCAAGAATGAAAGAAAAAGTATCAAATGTACTCAGTACTATTATGAAACCAATATATAATCGCCTACACTTTCATACAAATGATAAAATACAACTATAGCTCAGAATGAAGGTGGGAAGAGGAGGGGAGGGGAGAGGCTGGGGGGAGGGAGGGTAATCAATCAGTAGGATCTCAACTATTGTGCATATTGCAAGGGTACATGTCAAATCTATTAAAAGTAGAGTATAAATGTCTTAATACAACAATTAAGTAAGTGAGATGAAGGCTATGTTAAGCAGTATGATGTAAGCACTCCAAATTGTATATAAAATAAGCACATTGTACCCCATAAATTCATTAATGTACACAGTTATGATTTAATTAAAAAATAAAAAAGATAAAATAAAGTTTTCTAGTCCTAAAAATAAATAAATAAATAAAAATCTTTCAGCCTCATCTCCTTCAACGTTCCCACATTTCATTTTTGTTATGTCTCTTCCAGAAAAAAAAAAAAATGCCATTTCTCAAAAAAACTTTTATTAACTTTTCTATTTACTGTAATAGCTGGATGAACCAAAAATAGTGATGTGTTATTGACTATAACCTAGATGCTGGATTTCTTCTAAGAACTCAAAACTTACATTTAGTTCAAAAGCACCAAGTAAAATGAATTAAGAAGAAACCTAATTTTGACATTATAGAAAATATAAAGTTGGTTGTACCAAGGAAATAGACTACAGACTGTCCTCAAGATGGTTTGACTTAAGACTCTTTAATTTTATAATAGTACAAAAGTGATACATATTGAGTATCTGTACTTTGAATACCCAAATAATCATTCTGTTTTTCATTTTTAGTATAGTATTCAATGAATTACATGAGATATTCAACACTTTGTTATAAAATAAGTTTCTTTGCAGATGATTTTGTCCAACTATATTCTGATGTAAGTGCTCTGAGCACATTTAAGGTAGGCTAGGCTACCTATCATGCATAGGCTAAACTATGAGTTTTGACAGATAAGATTTATAAAATGTATTTTCAATTTACAATATTTTCAGCTTTACAATGAGTTTGAAAGGACATGATCCCATTATGAACTGATGAGCATCAGTGAGGATATTTGAAATAATTTCCAAAGACTTTCCATATAAGTTTCCTTTAGGCTGGTTGTGGTGGCTCAGGCCTATAATCCTAGCACCATGGGAGGCCAAGGTGGGTGGGGTGCCTGAGCTCACAGGTTCAAGACCAGCCAGAGCTTCACCTTGTCTCTAAAAATAGCCAGTTGTTGTGGTGGGCGCCTGTAGTCCCAGCTAGTTGGGAGACTGAGGCAAGAGAATCACTTAAGACCCAAAGTTTTGAGGTTGCTGTTAGCTGTGATGCCATCTCACTCTACCGAGGGCTACAAAATGAGACTCTGTCTCAAAAAAAAAAAAAAAAAAAAAAAAAAATTCCTTTAATTTATATGTTATTAGGTATTTTCTATGATATTTTATACTCTGCAAACATTACCAAATGTGAGCTATTCGACGATGTTCTGATTTGAAATACACACACATAGGTACGGAGATATGAGTCTCATGAGTTGTTTCACATATTCTCTAACTTAGCTTATAAATTATTATTTTAAAAAAAGAATGGAAATACATTAGTTTGTTCTTTTTCTTTCTTTCTTTTTTTTGGACAGAGTCTCACTTTGTCATCCTCGGTAGAGTGCTGTGTCCTCAAACTCTTGGGAAAAAGTGACCCTCAAGACTCAGCCTCCAAAATAGCTGGGACTACAGGCCCTCACCACAATGCCTGGCTAGTTTTTTTTATAGACGGGGTCTTGTTCTTGCTCAGGCTGGTCTAGAACTCCTGAGCTCAGGCAATCCACCTGCCTCGCCATCCCAGAGTGCTAGGATTATAGGTGTGAGCCACTGCATCTGCGAGTTTGTTCTTTTTCAACCAAATGTCAATTTGAGGAGGATTTGTATTCTCCATGATAAAAACAATGGCATTCATTTATTTTTTAAGTAAACCTTATAAACTTATGAAATCACTTTGCTCTCCCTGAAATTTAGCAATACATAGATCTGAACTACTTTATTAACAAAATAATAATTATAGTATTATTGTAATATTTTCCTTTTGTCCATGTATATTAAAGAACTTCGTAGACATACAGGTTTTTTTAATAAAATATAAAAAATAAATATGTTGACTTACAGAGAATAAGGCACTGCCTCTGACCGAGGGAAAGACCACTGAAATGGACAATGTATTGACCTGATATTGAAGACTTCCCATTCATTTATTCACTGACCTGCTCTCTCTAAGGCAATATAGCTGTAGCATAAAATCATGAGCAAATATCTGGTATGAAAATGCTTTTCAAACAAGAAAGTACATCTCACTCTTAAACATGTCCTAATAGGAAAAATTTCAAATGCTCCTAGAAAATTGCCTTGTTTCCAGTAATGGAGTCACCCTTAAGATGTTTACCAAATGCAGTAAGGCAACTTGTGCCCAGATAGGAAAAGTTTCCACTTTGAAGAGTGTGTCTAGGGCCTCATCTGATACAGAACCATGTGAAGATGACTCACTTTAAATCCTCTGAAAAACTAAAATGACACTTTAATAAAGGTTGCAAGGAAGACCAGTGAAAGCTTTTATTGACAGTTTCTGCTACTCTGGAGAACATGTACTCTTCTAAGAGATAGACTGAATTTCTACAATTAAAGTGAATACTTAGACTTAGTTCAATTGGAATCATTGAAAATACACACTTTCAGATTTTCAGTGAAGAAAAAAACTAAACGATAGCAAACATTTCACATCTATAAATAAGAAAATCCTTTAATATACATGGAGTATAGCAGGGTGCCTTAGAGTAAAGCACACATTACCATATATATTTTCATTATGCTTTAAATTTTAGGTTCTTACTATATATAATTATATTTAAATACTGTCACAAATCATGTATTTTTCAAGAATCCAGCAACATAAATTTATGTGTAAACCAACAGGAATATATTTCATTCACTATGAACCATTTGATGGTAAGACACTATCTTAGTCTTGTATCTTCAGATGTTATTTTTTTCCTTTTTATAAGGAATACATTTTATCTTAGTCAATAGGTTTAAAGGTATGCACATTTGCATAATCTTTATAATGTTTTTATAAGTTGATTTTTTTAAGTGCTAGCCTAAGAGAAGTCAGATACTATATTTCTTAAAGAAAGTTCTCTCAAATTTTTCTTTTTTATGAAAGATTATCTACATTAAATGAATCAAAGCTCGTTTAAAGTTATATGTGCATAGGTAGTACTGAAGTACCTAAATAGAAAAGGATGCATGTATAAATCTAATTTTGAATGCCCAGTATGATATATATGCATTTATAATCTCCATTTATGTGATTGATAGATAGGTAGCCATTTCTAAGTCTGCCAGAGAGATGTTCGTGATACATGTTTAATGCATAAAAACCTGTTACAAAAGTCCAGGTACAGATTATCTTCCATAAATTAAAACATTTGACATATATAAAGACTAAATACAGGGAATAACATTTTCAAATATTTTTAAAGTGTAGTTTTGGTTATCTAATTCTAATCCGCATCTTTACTGTATCAGTAATAGAACTGGGAGTTGATACTGTAATGTTGTAGAAAAAGGATGGTAAATTATGGTGCAATAGTGCAAAACAAGGCAATTCATGGCATTTAAATTCTAGATAAGCTTTGGAACACTTAGTTGTCGATAGAAAAACTTTTGTACTAAGAGAATTTCGTTACTTTGTTTAATGTTTAATCCTTACAAGGTTGCAAGATAAAATGTATAGTCTACATAGAAGTAGATATATATTACCACATAAATGAGATTTTTTTGAACATCTGGATTTGGGAAAGGGAAGAGAAAGAACTGAGAGGCCCTTTACCCTGTCAGCCCTCCCTGACTCCATCTGTCTGCAGACTTCAGTCACTGGGGAAGGGATTATGAAATTGGTAGTTGAGTTTGAATATCTGAGCATAAAGGGGATGTGTGTCCTTCTTCCTTAGGGAAGTTCATGGAATAATAATAGCACCTAGAACAATCTTCCTCCTAAAAAAAGTACCCAAGAACCTAATATGATAATCTAACAGTGATGGACATAATAGCATGGAGTATCTATAATATTAGGTCAAACAGTACCTGAGATTTTTTAAGGTCCCAGAGTGACAAAGGCTAGAATCTAAATATTTTACACTCTCAAGAATGAATAGAAAGCTCACAAAAAAATGAATCCGTTATGTAAAAAACAATGAAAGCTAGAGATTTTTTCCCTCATCAGGTTTGTGAACTGAGAAAACTGTGTTCTCTCTGTGTAAGGTGAGCAAGGATGCATATGGGTTATTAGAAACCTAGAAAGAAGGATTTTGTGAGGGAAGCACTAAAATATTAATAGCAGTGGTCACTCGGCAAGTGATCATGTAAGCTTCTTACTCTCTGCTCATTTCTTTATCAGTATTTTCATATATTTACTTTGTTATAAATTTAAATTAATATCAAAGTTAAAGGGATAGGTTTATTTTTAAGTTTGCTGATAAAATCTAAAGATTGCCTGCTCTGTGCTCCTTGTTACCATATATTTCCTTTTTAATAAGTATGAATTAACACTTAAATTATAAAGAAAGCTTCAATAATGACACCAAGAAGGTAAGTGAACAGAAGGAGTAGGCTCCTTTTCTTGCAAGAATTTACCAGACCTTAGATAAGATAATTCTTTCTTATCTAGTTGGAAAAAAGGAAGGACAATGGAGTCACTTTTTACACATATAATATGTTAAAACATTCCTAGACCATGAAGGTTTATTTGTACAATTAATCAGGAATAAATGGGGAATTCACCGAGTGAAGCTGTGCTTTGGAGCAATCTTTAGAAAGTTGTCAATAAATAGAAAGTAACAAATGTGAATGATGATAAAATAACACTATTATTTTAATCATAAGAACCTAAACAAGTTTATAAATTAATGCAGGTAAAAAAAATTAAATAGACATTACCTTCCACCCAAAGGTAATTACTTATTATGGTCTCAGATTTTTCATAATATTATAAAACTTTCTATACCAGTAATAACCAAACATCACCTCAACATGTGCAGAACAAATCAAGGTACTTTGACATCATTGTAAAAGATAAACCATCGTCTATTCTTAGGATCAGATTACGCCCCTATTACTTCTTTTCCATAGAAAATAAGAAATCATCCTCCCTGTTTAACTGTATTATATTAAATTATTTGTGATATCTACTTTTTTTTGGAGACAGTGTCTTGCTCTGTCACACAAGCTGGAGTGCAGTGGCAATATCATAGGTGACTGCAGCCTCCAATTCCTAGGCTGGAGCAATTCTCTTGCCTCAGCCTCTCAAGTAGCTGGAATTACAAGCGTGCACCACCACCTCTGCCTGCTTTTTTTGTTTATTAAATATTTTTAAAGATTGAGGTCTCACTATGTTTCCATCTCAAACTCCTGGCTTCAAGCCATCCTCATGCTTCGACCTCTCAATTGCTGGTATTAGAGATGTAAGTCACTGGTCCCAGCCCTTTTGCTCTCTTTTAAAGTCAATTATTCTTATCATTTATTCCTGAGAAATTCTTGCTTTCTCCAAATAAAAAGATTAATATTTCTCTACATGAAAATGAGGAACAGAGAATAGAAGCATAGTTACCTGAGGTCAAGAGCTCGAGGCTATGGGAAAGGTACATACACCTCTCCAAATGCACAGTTAGGAGATAAATAAATTCTGAAGAACTAATGTACAGAGTGGTGACTATAATTAATAGTACTGTGTTATGTGCTTGAAATTTAGAGAGAACATAGATCTTAATTATTATGACTGTAATACACACATATACAGAAGATAACTGTGTAAGATGCTGGGTATGTTAAGCTTTATTTTGGCAATCATTTTACGGTGTTTACATTTATCAAAACATCATATTGTACACATTGCATACATGTAATTTCATTTGTTCATTATACTTCAATAAATCAGAAAAAATAAAGCAATGTTAGAATGTTTTATTCTAACATTGCTTTACTTTATTTTAAAGTAAATACTTCATCAGGAAAATAAAATAACCGAAGTAGAAGGAAATACTTTACATAAATATTAGGGAATAAAATCATGAAAATTTGGCCTAAAATGTTAAGAAAGAACGTGTAAATGTCATAAGACTATAGGGAACAGAAGATTTATACATGGGCACTGCTGAACACAAGTAAAGCATTAAAAAAAAAGAACAATTTTATTTCACATCACCTGATCATGTAACACCTGTCTCCGTAGACAAGAATTTAATTGTTCACATGCCTTTTGGTGAAAAAGTTAAAATGAACTTGTGAAGATAAACCTAGACAAAATAAGCTGGGTAGTTAGGAAAACTATACCTTGAAGGCTTTGTAATTTGTCTTTCTGAAGATAATTTTATTTTCTCTGTCTGCCTCAAATGTAATATTAGTCATAAAATATTGCTGGTCTTAAAGATCTTCTTAGGTTTAATCCTAAGATTTAATACATGTCACTTACATGACAATAAATGTAAGTAGCAAATAGATACATACAGCCTATGACTATTAAACCTGTTCTATTTGAAATGCATAAACCAAGTATGCTGAAACATTGAATGAAATCCTTTCCAATCCATAGATCGCAATCATAATTAATTCTCATTCAATTTTACCATGTTACTCTGCATTTCTTTGCAAAAATGACACAGAAGGCTGTTCTTAAAATATCCAAAGTCATAAAAACAAAAGAACCAGAAATTTCATCATAATATCTTGTTGCGAGGCTCTGGGACCCAGTTTTTCTCACTGGACAGCTTTTTTATAGATAAACTTTAATCAAGTTATCCAACATTTTACTTGGCTGAACTGAACTTAACCCAGTCCAATAGCTTTCTATATGCTACTTAAAAATTGTTTATCTGACAGATGGATTATAAGCAGAAAGTATATGTGTAGAAAGATATAAACTAAGCAGCTAGTCAGAATTACTTATCTGAAGGTAGAAAGTACGCCATATGGCTGTTTTAGTCGAAGTTAATATGTCATGATTAAATCATCGCTTGTCTGATGAAACAGAAAGTCAAAACCAATATGCACATATAATTTAGCCAGCGTTAGGCATAAGTAGAATTATTGCATGGCAAAGTAGAGGGAGAAATAGTGAGAGCCTAAAACACCATAATGATAAATCACACTTACTTTGTTTTAAGAATAATGGTTGAATTTCAACCTGTGAGTCTGAGGTAAATCAGTGTAGTGATTTTAATTTCATTCCTTGACAACAATTGTTCATGTTTGAAAGTCTCCCTCCTCTAATAAAAATTGCTATCTGCACTTGAACTAGGTATATCGTTTGAATATACAGAAGCATATAAAACAGAAGGTCGATGCTAGGGCATAAGAGAAATTCCTACAAAATTAAGGTCATTCATTAAACTTTATAATTGTTTCACAACATATGTTCTTGTAAATCCAATAATAGTTGAGTAAATAATTAATTTCACTATGTTCATCATAGAAAGGGAGGGGGGAGGGGGGCGGCGGGAGGATGATTGGTGGGATTACACCTGCAGTGCATCTTACAAGGGTACATGTGAAACTTAGTAAATGTAGAATGTAAATGTCTAAACACAGTAACTAAGAAAATGCCAGGAAATCTATGTTAACCAGTGTGATGAAAATGTGTCAAATGGTCTATAAAACCAGTGTATGGTGCCCCATGATCGCATTAATGTACACAGCTATGATTTAATAATAAAAAATATATATTATAGTTAAAAAAAAAAATAGTGTTGGCAAACATGAATTGTATTTCACAGGCTATGGCTGTTAAACTTTAAGAAATTTAGAAATGAATTCACTAAATCTCTCAGGGCATATGCATACACATCTCTGAAATGAGAAACTAGAATAAGTATTTAGGCAACTGACTAGTATCATCCATGGACAAACCCCTATATTTAAGATACATATAAGTGAAAAGATCTCTTTTACTATAATGTATCTGGCAGGCCAATATGATGCAGGGCTATAACTAGCCACCTGGGACCATATTCTCTTATAAATCCATTTCATAAGCAAAACGCCAAGCACCTGGTAATTAAGGTACATAGCTTAAAGGAAAAGAAATAAGACTGAACTCCTTATATTCCATGCAAAGTTAATTTACTCAAAGCTTCCCTTCTTTCTGTTGATGATTATTTCATCCTTCTAGTTATCAAGGTCCAATAACCTAGAAGTCATTCTTGACATATTTCTTTCATTTACGTCTTCCACGAAATCTCTCAAACAATTCTCTTGTCTCAATTCCAGAACCTGTTTAGGATCAGGTGGTTTCTAAGACTCTTGTTGCTATCTACACTTCCACCTGGACTCTGCAACACTTCCTAGCAGGTCTGCCTGTTTACCCCCTCCAGTCTATCCTACTCTGTGCAGGGATCCTTTAAAATTCTCTGGCAAAACTTTCCAACCACTCCCCATTTTATTTAGACTAAAAGGAAAGTTACAAAATGAATTGAAGGTCCCACATGAACCTTGTTTCTACTCTGAACTTCATTTTATACTAGAGTACTTAGGACATCAAAAACTCTTATAGTCTCTCAGCTTTTTCTCTTACTCATGTAGCCATGTGACCTAGTCAAAACATGAAACTGAGTGTATTTATCTCTTACTTAAAATCCTTAAAGGGCTTCCTGTTTCCCTGAAAATAAAATCTGAGCTTATCTGTGCTATGCAGGCCTTGTAATTCTTTGTCCTGCCTACGGCAACCCTGACCTCATTCCTGATCGTACCAGGTATTATTATTTGCCTCAAACTTGCCAAACTCTTTCCTACCTCAGAGGTGGTAGGAGAGCCCATTTCATTCATTAAAAATACACTTCTTCAGATACTTACATGCCTTTCTTTTTTGTAGCTTAGCTTAGATGATTTCTGCCTTCTGAAAGAAGATTTCTCAACCACATATTAAGTATCACTCTGTTACAGGAATTTCTTGTTCAGAAAGTCCTCGGTCTTTGGATGGAAGAATGAATTCATGGACCACAGATTAGTGGTAAGGAAGGATTTATTTTACAGAAAAGATTACAGAGAAAGCATCAGAGCTTCTGGCAGAGGGAAAAACCCAAGTCGGAAAACTCCAGTGTCTCCCTGAGTCCTATATACATACAGCCCAACAAAGGAATGGATACAGTCCTTTTGGTTCCCAGGCCTAGGAAACTTCCATGAAATTGACCAGGCCTGGGAAATGGGGGTTCCTATTTAGCTGCAAGTGCAAGAGGGAGACAGAGGCCTGGGCAGAGTCACCACTGTGCTCCCTGAGCTGGCAACTTGGAGGTGTCCCTTCAGCAGTTGTTCAGCCCCTCTGGCCACTGCACCCTCCTGTGATCCCCTCACCCCCACCACTGGCTCCTCTCCCAGCTGGCTGATGCTGCACCAACACTGCAGGGCAGGGCGTCCCTTAGCTCTGGGTGCTGGCTGGAGCGCCACCCGATATTTCAATTCTTCCTTTATTTTCTCTACGTCACTTTTCCTTTTTTCATTTTTATTTCTATACCACTTTTCCTAGCAATTATTATATCTTTATTTCTTTAATTTTTTTAAAGGTATGTTACCCCTCTTCATTACTATCTCTGAGATATTAGGTTTGTGATTTTTCTTGCTCGTTACTGTATCTCTAACACCTAGAACAGTGCCTAGAACATGGCAGGCACAGTGCTGGCATAAAAAGATACCTCAAAAGATGTTCAAATTCTGTAACTGCTTGATTTTAAGCATGTCTCATTTTGAAACGGTAAAACATCAAGCCAGCAATGATCAGTGGCAAATTCATTGTTTTGATTGTCAATTTTATTAAGAAGTATTACAGTCTTCTGGTGAAAAAGGAATTTGTCGCAGGGCTTATTTATAACTACAGAGTTAATACTTATTTTTGTCATTCATTTTAGGTTTAAAGGAACTGATCTTCATGAATCCTGGATGAGACTCCAGAAGCATACTCCCTACAGTGCATGGTTTATTTTTGAGAGCCTGGGGAAGAGTGCTTTGTAATTAATGATTATTTTGTCCTTCCAATTATACCATCTGTCATAATTGATAATACAGTACATTCGAGTATGATATTGTGCAGAACACGCTGTTGGTCTGGGCACCGTTTCCCACTTGGGTGAAGAACAGTGTCCCTTGCAGCTCCTGTTGAACAGCCCTCGATTCACAGATCACTCCTACATGGCTTCAGTAACAGAGGAAAAAACTTGCCACATCAACTCCTTCCAGTTTATTTATTTCAATAGAAGTTATTTTTAAAAAGATAAAATGAAATCCCTCTTTGACTTTCCTCATTTCTTGCCTCAGAAGATCTTGTTAAGACAATTGTCCAATGTCAGCTTTTATTGCAATCTGGTAATTCCAAGAAGTCTTTATTTTATATGCAGAAAGTTGAATATTACATATTATATATAGATAAGTAAATATCTGCCAATGCAGCAACAGTTATAAAAAGTTAGAAATAACTTTTATTCCTATACTATAGCCATGCTGTTGTTTCTAAGTTTTGCAACTGTTTACACAACCCTATTTGAGGAATAATGACATGCTGGAGAAGGAGCTCCGAGAGAGATACTTGTTATTTTTCACAAAATGTTCATTTCCATAAATAGCCAACCATATTGAATATAATCTTTTGATTTTATTATTTATTAATAACCTCAAAAAAGACTCCATGAAGGAGGAAGCAAGTTTATATAATTGGGTGAAACGTACAAAATGTCATTTCAATACTAATTTTACTAAATTCACAGTCCGTTAACTCAAGTGCAGTGATTTACATAGTACTAGCAGTATTAAAATATGGCAATGATCATCAACATTTCCATCTCCTTAATTCAAGACACCATTCTTCCAATGAGCATGCGTTTATGGGCCGTAAAGAATGCACAATATAATATTGTTTTATTCATTCAGAACTGACAACTTTTTTGTTTGAGATTCATTTGTCCAGGAATAACAGTTGGGAGTGATATTTTTAAAAGAAGAAGATGGTTGAGATTTGCTTTTTAGATCAATTCCTCAAGGCCAGAGAAAAGAATTTCTGTCACTGAGGCACACTGGGCTTTGTTTTTTCATAGCCTTCTATTATACGATGCTGCAATTCCAGATTTATTCCATACGCGGCAATATTGTACAGGGGCGATGGCAATTAAACAATTAGAAATCAACAAATATGTATTTTTACAGAAAGTCATTTGCTGTATACTATTAGACCAAAGAATAAAGACAACTCACAAAACTACATGTAAAAATATGAGCCAATTTTGTATTCTAAAGCAGTCTATATTAATAACGTAAATGACATGTTAATAATGGTTATTCCTGAGGAGTACAATTTTAACTTTTAGATCTAGATATAGCTATTTTGAGTGCATTACAATTTCCTAAAATGAATATATGTGTTTGTAATTTTTAAAACTTTTTTTTTTTAAAAGAACACAGTAAGGATGCAGAGAGCTTATTCCCATTTCCACATTCTTTATTGTGCCACTAAGAAATAGATTGGTGCTGAAAGATTTTTAAAATTTGATTACCTCCTTCCGTTAGTCACCAGAGGGATTGTAGCCTGACTGAACAGTGACACCTCAGAAGTGCAGGGCTCACTCCCTCTGCTTCTGGAAAGTTTCTGCTGCATCAGCACCAGGGAAGTGGGGCCAAGAGGGATAAAAGCAGAAGGAACCTGGTTTGCTGGTGTGAGCTCCTAGTCCATATAACCCCGGCTCCTCTAAAATTGCTTTTATCATCGAACCTTAACTGTATTGCAAACAGAAGATACAGTAAAATCACTGCATTTACTGAAGTGGCTCTCATTTTTTTGTCCTGTTCTACCAACAAATACTTAGAGAAAGAACATCTGTGTGACTTCACTTCACTCGGTCTGAGTGGGGTTCTTTCCATTTCTTTAAATTTAACATTTATGTTCTCAGTGCAGACATTTTTAATTTTTAAGAAAACTATTTATAGATTCTCCACATTAAATCATTTCATAATTGTGCTGGTAAAAGCTGAATTTGGAGCTTATGGTTTATAAATGTCTCTTGAAATGACCCTTAGTTGAGTATATATAAGCAATGAAATTCTTAGACTTTCTGGAACCACAGTTTCAGTTCCTGGCAAGACCAACATAGCTCCTTAATTTTAGAGAGATAAGGTACATTCCTTGTAGTCCAGTTTATTTGGGTCTTTTGGAATAATTTTTTTTTTTTCTATTTCCAAAGAGTTATGTTAGCCACCTAATTAATATAAAGAATTTCCCAAGAGATTTTCTTTCAAAAATTGTCTTTTTTTAAGTCTTATGGCTCATTAGAGTACAACAATTTTTTAAAAAATTGGAGTGTTTTAAATGCATAGCAAAGGATACATACACTCTCATATGCCAATGACTATTAATTAGCTGACATTACTATTTTTACTATATTGAGTTCAGTTCTCTAATTAATTTTTGGAAGATGAAATATTTGAGACATCCCATATCCCTCTCACTCATTCTAACTCCACTACATGTTATTTAACTTCCATTTATGTTCTTAAATAGCATAAATGAAAACAAGATATTTTTCTTTCTTTTAATTCCTCTTTATAGTCACACACAGTTGTTTTGTATGATTTTAACTATATGTGAATGGAGTCAACACTACACACAGTGTTATGATACTTTTTTTTCCTTTAACTTAATAGCATGCTTTTGAAAGGTGCCCATACTGACACTTATAACTCTGTACCACGATGTCCTACAAAACATTCCACCTGTGCTTTAAGTTTTTGTCTATCCTATTTGGTACAGTTATTGAATATGAGGATTCATTTTATTTCCTTATTTCAGCTTTTTATTCATTCACCACCTCTGTTGTCTTTTACTTCCAGATTATATCTGTTAACCACATTACCCTTTTTAACTGTATCTGCTTATTATGGAACTCTCATTAGACACATGTGGAACCTCATTTTATTCCCAGGCCTGTTAACCTCTCTGCTTTGTTGCTATTCCTTTGTGCTAAGTTCATGACAATTCTATCCACAGTTGTATCTGCATAGCAGTGAAATTCATTGTTGTGTTTTTATTACATACAGTTTGCAAATATTTTCTCCCATTCTATAGGTTGTCTGTCTGCTCTGTTGATTATTTCCTTAGCTGTGCAGGGGCTTTTTAGTTTAATCAAACACCATTTATTTATTTATTTATTGTTGTTGCTGTGATTATCATTGAGATCTTGGTCATAAATTCTTTGCCTGGGCAGTATTTAGTAGAGTTTTACCTACATTTTCTTGCAGAATTCATATGGTTTCCTGACTTACATTTAAATCTTTTACCCATTTTAAATTAATTTTTTTGTGAGTGGCAGGAGATAGGCATCCTGTTTCATTCTTCTGCTATACCATTTTCCCAGCATCATTTACTGAATAGGTCTTCTTTTCCCCAGTGTATGTTGTTTGCTTTGTCAACGATCAGTTGGCTGTGTGTGGATAGTTTTATATCTTGATTCTTTGTTCTGTTCCATTAGTCTATGTCTTTAAGGTGACTAATGCTAAAGGAAACACTGTATACTCCAAACAGACCAATTATTTGGTATTCCTATTTAATTTTAAAATGTATGTAGATATCAGTTATCATATTTGAGAATATAATTTGCCTTAAACTCCTGCTGAAAATGTCCATGTATTTGTGAATGCTTTCTGATTCTAAGACAGCATGTTTAGAATGGTCTAAGGGAACCGTTTATCAGCTATAGGTAAGTAATTGCTTTTGTTCCAAAGTACTTACTCTTTAAAGCAGCTTTGGGAAAAGTCTTAATTGTACCACCATTACATTATCCACGAAAATTAAACCAGAAAATTATGTCAGATTCAAAGGGAAAATTTTCATAACCTTAAATTTATTTTTATTAAAACATCCTCTTTTGAATACAATGTAAATAGAAAAATAAATAAATAAAATTTATCTTGACCCCCAAAGAAACCAGAAAAATGTCCTTAAACTGTCTGATAGGCAAAAATTCATTCTTGAATAAAATCATGATTATGTTTTCTAAAACTTTTAGAAGAATTAGAATCTGTAAACATTAAGCCATTTGTTTTATGAGAAATAAAAAAAACATAAGTATGACTTATTTGCTTACCTTTTCATTACTAAGGGAAAATCCTTTGGCTGAGGCAGGCTCACAGTTTGAAGCTTAAATGACTCCAAGGAGGCTTTGTGGTTTATGGGCAGCATTAGAAGGCATATGACTAGAAATCTTTCAGAGAGGGCTCTGGAAAATGAATGCCAGTTCAACCTTATGTATGCAAGAGTTCAGAAACTATCCAGCCTACTGAACAACTAGCCATCATTAAGGAAACCAATTTCTCTGGATATGTGAGTCAATCAATCTGTTTTAGTTAAAACAATTTTCCATTGGATAGTAGGTTACCAACAGTTTAAAAATAAAGACTTGGGGCTTGGTGCCCATAGCTCAGTTGTTAGGGCGCCATCCATGTACACCAGGGCTGGTGGGTTGGAACACGGCCTGGGCCTGCCGAACAACAATGACAACAACAACAAAAGAATAGCCGGGCATTGTAGCAGGTGCCTGTAGTTCCAGCTACTCGGCAGGCTCAGGCAAGAGAATTGCTTGAGCCCAAGAGTTGGAGTTTGCTGTGAGCTGTGACTCCATGGCAATCTACCAAGGGTGACATAGTAAGACTCTATTCAAAAAAAAAAAAAGACTTGGCAAACTTACTTTCTTAAGAACTATACAGTAGGATATAGTAGATATTGTAGGCTTTGTAGGTTTCATGGCCTCTGTCACAACTACTACACTCTGCTGTCATAATACATAAAAAGCTTCAGATAATGTTGAAACGAATGGTATGGCTATGTTTCGATAAAACGTTACACAAAAATTGGATGGTCAGTAGTTTTGGTTTGAAGGCTGTAGTTTGCAAAACCCTGAACTAAAACAATGCTAAATGATACACACAATTTAAAAATATAACCAAATTCCCCAGTTTTTCAAACAAAGAAGCTGAGGTGGATTTTAAATGACTTGTTTGAAGTTATAAGCATATCTAAAAATTATGCAGAATTTGCCCCTTAGACTGAAGCAAATCAATATTACAGGGATTTCCACATAAAAAAGAAATCATACCCAGGATTCTTCAGAATAATCAACATGGCTATGGATTTTCTAACTGAATATAAACTTTGTTATTATTCTATTAAAATGACAGATGGGTCCATAACTATATTAAGACTTTGCATGTTTCTCTTCCCTAAAGCTAAAATATCTTTACTGAACTTAACAGGAAAAAAAAAAAGCATGAAAACTTTATGTCTTCTTCAGTGTCCAAAGGAGAGGGACAATTTTCACTGACACCGACTTTGGTTCAAAAGAAGTCAGGAAGTGCAGCACTGAATGGCTCTTTTGCCACAAGCATTTTATTGCTCTTTCCCCCATTATAAAAATGGCAAAGTGCTCTGAAAATGAACATTTTTCCTCAGGGACAAATTCATAGAGATTTATTATCTTGCCTCAGAAGAATGGGATTGAGCCATTTTTACAGCCAAAAGTTACTTTTATTTTCAACATTGGAAGTATTTCTCTGTAGCCTTACAATGTGTAAAAAGATCATTCTGCTGAGGACTTCTGCTTTTGATACAACCTCCAAGAAGCCATCGGTGATGTGAGCCAAGTGTTTTGATAGTGTTTTAGCAACTCCCAGCCAGAAATATGCATCTGAAATTCTTGTAAAACATTAAAGGTACAGAGCGCTGACTAAGCCCTACATTCCTCGAACTTCGTGCACTATGACAGTGGTTCTCAACCTTCCTAATGCTGTGACCCTTGAACACAGTTCCTCATGTTGTGGTGACCCCCAACCATAAGTAGCAATGAAAATATAATTTTATGGTTGGAGGTCACCACAACATGAGGAACTGTATTCAAGGGTCACAGCATTAGGAAGGTTGAGAACCACTGCACTACAAGGTCCTAGGTCTTATAAGTGTACCCTAATTATATTTAGCAACACTTTCCAGACACAGCGTCAGGATTCCTGCATATATGAAACAATTCTTTCATTGATTCCTACGCATGACAAGCATTGAGAGTCACTGCTAAAAGAGAAGAAAGCAATTTCCTTGATAACATGCAATTTAAAAAAAATTCTAAATGTGGATATTTATCAGCTTATCGGTAGGACTATGAGTCTAGAAAGTATGCAAAAGCACACACCTTCCTAGCATTCCTCAGACTGTCAAAGGCAGCAACTGAAGCCTGTTGGACTTTTGTGAGATCTGCCCTTGGATCATTCCCTGGGGCTTTATCTACTCCTGTGCTGATTTTGTCTTCTGGGAAAACCAGTGTCAGAACAGTCTTCTGTTTGCCATGCTGGGTCAGTTAGGGCTGCACTTAAAACGTCACATACTTAATGAGGAGGTTAGGAACTGACCCTGCCAAAGTGGGTGTTTTATATCAGTTCAGGTGAGACAACAGAACAAGGGAGAACAAACCATTGCTGATCTCCCATTAGTATATGACAATAGGGGAAATTTGAGCAGTTCCAAGAAAGTATGCCTAGCACACAAGTACACACTAGCTAATACTATACAACATACCTCAACTGCCTATCATGTCTGCATTAAAATTATAATAGTTTTAGATGCTAAAGATAATTTGATCTTTAGGAGTTTTCCTATACCAGGCAGCTATGTTCATAAAGTAACACTTTTAAAGCCAAGAAACCCCATAGAGGAGGTACCTGCCTCTGAGGTGAGACCTACATGGAATTTATGAAAGGCTTTGTTATTTATTTGTGAGATATACATAAAGCAATTGTTTAAATTTATTCATTTTGCTTCACAAAGAAAACAGTACTGAATGAGCTGTTGGATTCAAGTGTTTAACCAATTGCCTGTCTTTGCCTCGTGGAGGGAATATTCTGCCAAAAAAGACCAAACTCACCTACTTGAGCCCTTTGATAAGAATGTTAGTCCCAGTCCCATACATGAGTGCTCGAGTCATCTGCTAAAGGTCTCACCTCTTAATATTATTGCATTGGAGGACAACTGTCATTGTGGATTTTATAAGGGACACAGAAATGTGAACTATTGCAATTATTAGTATTTTAATTTCAATTGAAGGTGAACCCAATCATATCGATCCCAATAAAACTGTGACATACACTTAAAAATGATGAATTTACCCTTAAAAGAGTGACTGACTTCCCATGAGTAACTGTACTGGACATTGATCCATTTTTACTTTATTTGGCCTTTTGGTGCAGCATTAGACACTGATGATATTATTTTAACACACTCTTTTAACTGCCATGGGACTACATGTGTCTGGTTTCACTTCTTCTCCTTTAAAGGAAATTCCTCATGCAAGTCACTCCAAAATTAAAGTTCCCTTATGAACTAAACAAGTCATCATTCTCTTCTCTCTGTAAACTTACTACCCAGAGGACCTCATTATATGGTATTTTTTTCAGTTGTCACCAATATGTTAAGGAGCTCCTAATTTACATTGAACTCTAGAATATTACAGTCATCTTCTAACTTGTATCTTCACTTGTAAGTCCTATAGGTACCGCAAATTTTTATTATAAAGTGTACTTATATTTTCCCCCAGACTGTTCCTCCTGCAGCTCCCCCACACTCAGTAAGTTCCACCATGACCCACCTAATCACTCCAACCAGAATCCGGGGAGTGGCCCTTGTCTGCTTCCTCTTCTGGTCTTCAGTAATGTACTCACCACTGCGCTGTCTTCTATGGCTTCCTTTAACATCCTGTTACCATAGTTCCAAGCACCGTCTTCTCTGGCCTGGACAATTTTAGTATCTTCCTTACTGGCCTTGTTTCCATTCTTATTTGTGTCCAATCTCTAACCAGCAACTGGACTATATATTAGTCATACTCATCACCATTTACAAACTGTCAAAGGACTCCCATTCTCAGATACTTCCCATGATTTAAAGAAATGGCATTGTCTGACTCCCACCTTCCTCTAAAGCAGTACAGCTGGCATTGTCCTGCAGCAGCCTATGCTGCAGCCACCCTGTCTCCTGTAAGTACCTCCTTGGCTGACCAGCAACCTGGTCTTTTCTGCCTGGCACACTATTCTTTCCACACTTCTCTTACAAAGCTCTTACTTATTCTTCTTGAACTTTGAACCCAATTTCTTCAGGGAGGTGCTCACTATATTCTCAGAGAAGTGCAGAGGCTTTTTGACTTTCCTCCCAGAGCCCCACTGATTTTCCTTTTTGTTATACTATGTGTGTAATTACTGGTGTACATTCCAATGTCATGATAGCAGTGGGCGCTGGGAGTGTAGGAAGCACGTTTGCCGTGCTCTCTGCATTGTCCCTGGGCCTACCCTATTCCTTAGTCCAGGCTGATAACTCAGACTGAATAAATGAGAGAATAAATGATGTTTCCATATTTACTGCTTCACATTCACCAGAAAAGTCTCTATGGCTTTTGGTTCATGACTGTTATAAATAGGGAAAGAAACATGTGTTATACGTATCTATGAATTTATGATACTATTGGCTGTTATTGGAAAGTGACTTTTATCAGGTAATACTTTACAATATGTTATTTATGTGTTTGGAGAGTAAAGTGAAGAAGCTTCTAAGTACAGAAAGAAGAGGTGGATGAGAATAGCGAACAAAGAACATGCTATGTGATTGGCCTTGGATGCCAGTTACTTGGCTCATATTTCCCAATTCTTGTTTCAAAAACAAAAAGGAGTTGTTTTCCCTCCTCATCTGTGTGGGACACGCTCCAAGGCTCCCAACTGATACCTGATGCTGCAGGTAGTGCTGAACCCTTCATAGCCTATGTTTTTCCTATACATGCAATGCTATGACAAGTTTAATTTTTAAATTAGGCATAGTAAGTAATTAACAACAATAACTAATAACAAAATAGAACAGTTAAGTAAAATAAGGGTTACTTGAACACAGGCACTGCAATACCACACCAGTCGGTTCACTTGACAACTAAGCTTGCTACTGAGTGACTCACGGGCAGTAGCACTGGACAAAAGGATGATTCACCTCCTTAGCGAGACAAAGCAGGATGATGCCAAATTCCACCACGCTACTCATGATGGCGTGTAATTTTAAACATATGAATTGTTTATTTCTGGAATTTTCTTTTTAATATGTTTGGACCATGATTGACCTCAATTAACTGAAATGACAGAAGATGAATAAAGGAGGACTGTGTGTGTGAAGTCTCCATCAGACATAAAACTATGTCACATCCATTGCTAGCTGTCTAAGATCTCATTACATAAGTTTCTAAAACTATTTCACATTTTCATTTCGAAAGGAAGAAACAGGTAATAGGAAAGGGTAACAGGTTCCAAGTAAGGCCAGAATTCAACAGAACAAACAACATTAAATTTTGGGGCTTGAGAATAATTTTAAACTCCTGGTCCCACTTTCCAGACACATTGAGGCCTGGTGCTCTGAGGGGATCCTCGAGAACCTGGCCCTGTGGATTTACTGGGCACAGTCCATACCATATGCTCAAGAGTTGGCATCAGGTGCCTGGAGCTCATCTGATACATTTGTGACTTAAGAGGTCTGAGGTCTCAGCAGCAGCCCTGACACCATGGCCCCACTAAGAATTACCCTATTGGGCAATGAAGGAGTGGGGATAGGGAAAGAGGGAGGGGGATGTGGAGTCACAGTATAAGGTACACCTCTAGGGGGAGGGACTTCCCTTAACAAATGCAATCAGTATAATCTAATTCTTGGTACCCTCAAATAACCCAAACTATAATAAAGAAAAAGAATTACCCTATTGGGGGCTCACTGCAATGGCCCTCACCCCACAGCCCTGCTGGGAATTGCCTTAGGGGGGACTATCTGAGGTGGACTATTTTTGTGACAGATCTCTGACAGGATCCCAAGGCTCTCAGAAAGACATTTTTTGAAGTCTACATGAAGAAAGCGATGCCTCCTCACCTCTTGAACTCTGCACACCTAGAGAGTTAGTGACATGTGAATGCCTCTAAGGTTTACTGCTCCTGTACTCTGCAGCAGAGCTGGAGCCACACCTGGGTACTCTTGAGTCACCTCAAGGTGGCCAAGGACAGATGCACTGACATGAATGCTGTCAGCAGACTCTTAGGTAGTGCTGTGTAGCATGCCCCCAGGTCCCAACTGTGCCCTGAACCGCTCCAGTTTCCAACAAGATAGTTCTGATTTCTGCATTAGATCTCATCTGAATGGCCTTTGCTGTCCCTGTTTCTACCAACATTCTGTCTCTGACTATTCTGTCTCTGTCTACATAGTAGATAATTCTAAGACTGAAGCTTTCTCTGCAGCTCTCCTTCTCATCCCTCACTAGAAGTTTGAATTTATTCCTACTCTGCCTATGTATTTTAGTGAGAATAGATACGATGATATGCTTTCAATATATATAAAACATGTTTTGCCAAAGAATTTTTTTTTTTAAACTGACGGAGAACGCATGTGTCATGCTGACACTAAGTGAATTACCTCCATACCCACTCAGTTTATTCCCACCAAATTAATTTTGAATCCCTAAGTTATATCACATTCTGGACTAATCAGAGGATGATTTCAAACCTCAAATCTCAAGCGAAATTAGAATAATCCTAACAAAAACACACTGCCATTTTGATCTAAAATTTGGTTCTACTTGGAGCAATATTTCAGAAAAAAAAATATAAAGAAGCCTTTTTTCCCTTATTTTCATCCCTAAATCTTTGAGGAAAAGCCCATAGCTTTGTGAACTCAATTTTCTTAAAGGGACGGGGTACAGATTTCTGTACAATCAAATTTAATTTCATTCCAGACATAGCAATTTTAAATATGTCTTTATACTATAATTTCTTGTCACCAAAGGACATGGCCTGTCAACACTCCTCAAGCTGTCAGAACCTTGCTGTGGAAGCCTTATGTGGTGCTTCTTCACTTGATAGAAATAAAAAGAGGGTCGGATGCTTTTTTGGGGCTGCAAGTGTTAATTGCTTCCTAATAAAATCTTCTGGTTAAACTGCTTGTTTTGTGGAGTAGCAACATAGAGAAAGAAGGCAGCCTGCTAAAGGAAGCCTGCTAAGTCAATCGTGCCTCTAGAAAATGAATTGAAATGAGAAAAGCAGCCCCAAAATGAAACTTGTGTCATTTTTGACTTTTCTGTTGTTTTCCATGACAAAGTTTCTAGGATTACTTGTAGTAGATAGAGAATTCTCCTTCCACTGAGTGTGTGTCCTTTACTAAACTTACCAAATAGTCCCTTTGCATTTGACGGATCCCTTTGAATGTTCAAAGGGTAGGAGATGAGAATGATAGTTATTAAGGCACCTTCAGAAAATAACTAATGGGCTTACGCTAATTGAAAATGTATCTATAAAAAACCCCTCACTAGTATCAAGTTCAAGTTGTTGGTAGTTCATTGTCTGTGTTCATATGATTGTTGTGCTCTATTTTAGTTGTAAGATCCCCATTTGTATCGATCTTCCAGACATAATTGACCTTTGTATTTACTTGTTGAAAATAGAGGATCAATGTGCTATTTGTTTTTTGTATCAATGTTAATATATTATCAGTGTCTTATGCCCTAAATTCCTAATATTCTGATATTGATTTCATTTCCTTTCTTCTGACATTAGTTACAAAAGAAAATTACACTTTTCTCTTTCTTGAAAATTTTAAGATGATTTATTATATCAACAGTTGATCAGATCCAAGAGCCAGGTCTTTCTTCAGTCCTGTGGTATGCCTTGCCTTTCTGCGGTTTCCCCCAATATTCTGTAGAAGGAAACCTTTCTTTTATATTATATATTCTTAAAGATCACAGTGTGCCATTATTACAATTCAACTTTGTTTTTTACTCTACCAGATCATACTCGTCTATATCTTCAAAAATATCTGCTTCAGTTCACACCATATACTTTTATATGCTTTTACAATTCATATTCCAGCCAAGGTATAAAAGCATTACCCTCAAAAGAACTAAATGATGAGAAAGTTCATCTTCAAGGAAATGATACATGAATTTCCCCCCTTATTTGCTTCTCATTCACATCAGCCATCCAAATTAAATGATAAATAGGTACTAGATAGATGATAGATGATTGATAAATAAATAAAATATAATTCAAAGTGCTGTCAGGCCTGACTATGTATCTGACATATCCAGACTTAGTATTCACTCTTCGCTCACCAGCCATTTTTTTACATACAACCCTTTTGCTATTTACTTTTAAAGATACTGTTTCTATAATCTGATGTACAGTGTTCTTATAATAAATTTCAGTGCAATCTTTAATTATTATAATCTCTTTTTGTTATTTTTGAGAGAGAATCTCACTCTGTTGCCCCAGGCTAGCATGCCATAGTGTCAGCCTTGCTCTCAGCAACCTCAAACACCTAGGCTTAAGCTATCCTCCTGCCTTAGCCTCACCAGTAGCTTGGACTGCAGGTGCCTGCCACCACACCCAGCCAACCTTTCTATCTGTGGTACAGATAGAGTTTACTCCTACTCAAGCTAGTCTCAAACTCCTGAGCTCACATGATTCTCCAGCCTCAGCCTCCCAGAGGGCTAAGATTACAGGTGTGAGCCCTCCCATCTGGCCTAATTATTATAGTTGTGATTTATGTTAGTTCACATTAAGCAAACCTTGCTTCAGGATTCTCACTAGCCTTCCTCTAAAAGTGTTGTTGACATAAAACACAGCCCTTAAGCTATTAGAGTTATACAAAGTAACTTTCTCAGATGTGTAGGTTAACAAATTTCCAGGTGAGATGAATATGAGCATTGAAAAGACATTTAACCTTTTTTTTTTTTTTTTTTTAATCTGTTTCTGCATCTGCAAAATGCAAATGAGGACACTTCCTTCTTTGCCTGTTTTCCATCTACAAATTCACATTTGGCTCTGTTACACCTGAGAATCGGGATTCCCAACGACCACATGAGAGAGCCAGGAACCCATGCAATCACATGAGAGCATTTATTCAAGCTCGAGCCCGAGCTGTCGGCATCCCCAGATGCAGCTGGGACTGAGAGCCCCGTGCTTGCTGCTGCAGGGGGGTTTTATGAGAGGAGTATGGGGTGAGAAGCAAAGCTGATAGGCTCCCACCATTCTTAATGGGAGGGGGGTGGGGAGGCAGGGGCTGACGCACTTCTGGAGATAAGGACACATCCCAGGAGATAGGGAGGGGTGTGGTTTACTAAGAAAGGAAACTGGGAGCTTTTCAGGTTATCTCCAAATGGAGGATAAAAGCCTAAAAGCCTAAAATGGCATCACGGTGTCACGGTGTCCTTCAGCTCTGCACAAATCAATCTTGAGAAATCCTTTGATGATCCACTATGCTCTTATCTTATTAAGAAGGTAGAGTAAATCTCCAATATTTATATTGTCAGTCTGACTTGATTATTATAATAGATGCTCAATTAACATGTTAGTAAATATGGTTAGCTTACAGTCCTCTAAAATAGCTTAAAATGTACTTTATAAAATAGTCAAATAAGAATCATTAAATTGTGCTCAGGCATTTCTGGGTCCCACTTTCTTTATCTAACATTAGAAAGTAGGGTCATACCTTATAATGTCTGTCTAAGCAGTTAATTGCATCACAGCTATATATTTAAAGTTTTATACACACATGTGCATATATAATTAAATCACACATTTTGAAAAATTGATGCCATTTCTGTAAAGCATAATGAGGTAAATGCAGCATTGCCAATTTTATAAGGAAGGGGCCAGATATCTGAACTATCAGATTACACATAATAGTAAAATATTTATATAAAAGAAGCTTTAGGACACTCTGGTTAGGGTTAAGATCATATTAAAATTATGAAATGCATTGCTCTGCTTGGCTTGAAATTTTGACCTTTTTTCCAGTCCAAGTTCCATAATCTTTCTTACCTTCTCAAACGAATGAATAGGTAGAAAAAGCTTAATCAAAATTTAAAGTACCATACAGAGATATTTTCTACACTGATCAAACAGTTTCTAGATGATTTGGTGTGTCAGTCATGTGAACTTCCTGCAGGTGTGGTTTTCCATAGCAACAGGGCACTCTGTATCACCACTCAATTTGAAGCTATTTGTTATTTTCATTTATAAAAGATCGGATTATTGAAAAGAAAGTTGAGCCCAGTATGGCATCTGAAAATAATCAATGGGCATTTGATGAAGAAAAAAGGAGATACCTTATTCAAATAGCAAAAGCATTTAAAATTGGAAATAAATTCTTCTAGCTGCTCATTAGCATACTAAGTATGCCTAGGATTTTTGTGTCACCATTCCACCAAATCTGATAGGTGAGAATTGTTTTTGAGTAGTTTAATTTAAAACTTAATCGTTCAATCCTTGGAACTGCAACCTTCTTCTTTGTTGCCTCTCTCCCATCTCCACCCTCCTTTTTTAGTCACGTCAGAGGTTTGGAGTCCTAAACAGTATGAAGGTACCAAGGAGGTTGTTATAGCCAAGAAGTGAGAGTCGGGCCTTCTGAATGCTGATATTATCCAGCTGTTCATGTGTTATTACAAGTCATGCACTGTACCTGCCATCAGGAATATTCGAGACATGAGTGGTTTTAGTGCCATACATACAAAAAAATCAATGATCCAGTTTTCCTGCAGCAATGACTATGCAGCTATTCTTTTTGCCTGTTCTTAAAGAATGTTGTCCATATTGCTCTAAGAGTCACAGACCTCTATTCACTCTGCATAGCAATAATAAATCTATTTTTGGCATTATAAGGAGAATGCTTTCTTTCTTCTTATGTACTTGTTTTTTCATAACAAACATAATTCTTCCACAGTCCCTGTTTCATATCTAACTTCTCCATCAAGCATTTAATTTCTATGGCTGATTCTATGGTGTGTGTTGTGTACAGGTGAGAAGAGAGTGAGCATTTCACGCTTTTGACCTGTGCTTTTGGCTTTGTTGCATATCTTCCCTGAGGAAGAAAAATGTCAAAAAATATGGAGAATGAAAGCATGGAAGTTCTTATTTTAAAATATTATCCAGCCACATATGGTATTTTTGAACAAAATTTGAATGCTATCGTCAACTTGTGTGCATTCACCAAATGTAAGATATTTATTTGTAATAAAATATGCATTAAGAAGAGAGCAAGTTAGCACCACGACTATAGGAGTTCACCACATGCAGCAAGGCAGGGATTTTCTTTATTGTTAAATCATGTTCCATATGCAGATATCTGAGGAAACTCAAACATTAATATTAATAATTCCTCCTTGCTCTAGGGTACAACCAAGTCAGCATAGACATCGTAACATTCTACTGCTATGAGCTATTTCATAGACTTTTCAGGCAGTCTTTGCTTTCTTTCTTGCCTAAGTTCTGCATTTTAAAATCATTTAATATGCAACTGCAAGCTCTCTTCTCTCTCACTGAAGTAATGTCTTGAGAAGAATGGAATCAATAGTCTCTACTCAAATTACCTAGCCCTTTTTCTCCCTTTACAACATGCAATTCTATGATCCCTTTGGAACAAAAATCTCAAGGTTTATAAGCTTGGACATTTGAAATGTTCAGAATTAAATATAAAAAGTACAGATATCCTTGTTCATATCTGGAGGGATCTCAGGGCTATTGGTGCAATAGAATAGGCCACTGTCACCCCTTCCATGTGTAATCTATTAACGGATGATCTAAGAATCAGGATTTCCAGGAGCTTGATGGTTAAGTTTACCTCTCCATAACTAGATGGCTCCCAAGAATTTGAGAGAAAGACAAGTATAATTAGAATACAATCACAAATTAGCTAATTGTAAATTTAGATAGAACTTTTGAGACTTAAGATTTTTGAAATAAGAGTAATAGTCAATAATATCCTGAAGGAATTTTGGTGGATTGTTTCTAGCTCTGAGGAAAAAAAAGTGAGAGCAAGATTGAGAGAGTGAGAGAGAGAGGGAGTGGGGGGGGGGGGGAGAGACAGAGAGAGATAATACTTTCTTCTCTTTTCATATAGTCTCCTTTGTTTCTCAGGAATGCTGTCATACACAATGGCAATTTTTTTTCAACAATCTGCAAAGTATTTACTTCACATAAAAGTTACATGTATTAGAATAAAGATGCAATAGAACTTTGAAATATGAATTATAGTTTGATTTAGGGCTCAATACTATCAACCTGTAATTAAGTAAGTAAATGAATAATTTTTACTTCTAAGCCACCAAAAGAAACTTGCTAAGATCTCATGGAGTATTAGCAGAGTTGCTTAGAGAGAGACCCTTGAGGCATAAATAAACAGAACTTGAAGAGAACTGTGGGCAGAGAAAGAGAACCAGAAAAAATCCCTGAGGCATTTGAGGCTCCGCACTGTCTCACAGCCCTCACTACTACAAGTTTGGGGAAAGGGCAGCAGAGGTGAAGAGATCTCCTCAGGAAAGGACCTCCAAGGCAGGAGGTAATTCCTCACCAGACTCAATAGCTGACAGCCAGACTCTAAGGCAAAGTGAGGATTTTCACAATTTTGAAAGTTTATGGCTAGGCTATAAAGAGATCTTTGGAGTCATTCCAGATTCAAATCCAAAGTCCTGCTGAAGGGAGATCCTTATTCAGTGCTAAAATTATTTTAAAGTAGTAGCGAATGTACCTAGTTAAATAACAAAGCTCAAAACCAGCTTAATTACAGATAACTCTGCTTCCCACATCGGAAATCTGACAGAAAGCTTTTTAGGTGTAAATATAATTCATTTCAGTCTGTACAATTATTTTAAATATAATATTCATTAAGACATATGAGGAAATAATAAATATGACAAAAAAGAGAAAAATTGTCAAATAGCCAGACATGGACTTAGAAAATAACAATGGTGATGTCAGTGGTGGCGGGGGGAGGATGGTATCTGGCAATAAATAAAAGTCTTCACTAGCAAGAAGAAACTTTTAGAAAAAACTCAAATAAAAATGCTATGAAAGAAAAATATGACAGGAGAAATTCACAATTAATTTGATGGTTTAGAAGACTGGACATAAAAGAGGAAATTATCAGTTAATGGAAGATGCTTCAATAGAAACTTTTCAAATTGAAATCTAAAAAGGAAACAAAAGTGTGAAAAAATAAAATGAAGCATCTAAGATCTACAGGACAATGAAAATAATCAAATGTGAATGTAATTTTTGTCACAAAAGGAATGAAGAAAGCGAATGAAACAGAAGAAATTTGTAAAGATATAATGGTAGGCAACTTTTAAAAATTGATGAAAGACATCAACCCACTAGCTAAATTTAGTAAAGCCAAAGCAGAACAAATAAAGAAAATTGGCATATTTTTTTCAATGCATAGCATTAAAAAGCTACTAAAAATCAAGCATAAAGAATCCACTTGAAAGAAGAGGGAAAGGAAGTGAATTCATTACATGTGGATGTACATGTGAATATACATATTCATTACATGTGGATAAGCATAAAGAATCCACTTGAAAGCAGAGGGAAAAAGAGTGAATTCATTACATGTGGATATTCATTACATGTGGATTACAACACCAAGAATAATGGTGAATTTGCTTTATAAACAATGAATATTAGAAAAAATTATGGAACATCTTTTAAGTGCTAATTAACAAGGAAAAAGTAAACATACTGGCAAATCCATACCACCTAAATATCCTTCAACATAGCAAAAAGGGTTAAATACATTTACGGCTAAACAAAGTATCAAGACTTCATTCCCAATATAATTTCTCTTAAAGTAATATTTAAAGAAGTTCTTTATACTAAGAAAAAATGACTCTAGATACACATGAAGATCTGTATTAAAAAAAATAATAAAGTCAGAAAGGGCAAGTAGTTTAATAAATCTACTTTGAAAAATTTGTTTTCTTTTTATACCTGTGTATTAGTTGTCTGTTGCTGCTACAACAAATTACCACAAATTTATCAGTTTAAAACAACATAAGTTCATTACCTTACATTTCTGCAGACATAAATCCAATACTGATCTTTCTGGGTTAAAAATCAAGATGTGGCCAAGCTGTGTTTGTTTTTGAAGGCACAGAGAATTTATTGTTTTGCCTTTTCCAACTTCTAGAGGCTATTTGCCTTCATTCTTTGGCCCTTGCTTATCATTCTCCATCTTTAGATCCAGCAACCGTGGGTAAGGTCTTCCTTAGATCACATCTCTTTCTTGTCTCTTCTTTTTCCTCCTTAATCTACTTTGAAAGACTTTAGTGATTACATTGGGCCTACACAAATAATCTAGGATATTCTCATTATTTAGGTCAATGAGTTAGGGTCTTAGTTCCTTTACGCTGCATTAAGGAAAATATCACAGACTGGATAATTTATAAATAATAGAAATTTATTTCTGTTCTAGTGACTGGAAAGTCCAAGATCAAGGTGCTGGAAGATTCACTGTCTGCCTCCACTATGGCAGTGTATGGCTGCATTCCTTGAAGGGGATGAATGCTTTGTCTTCACATGGTGTAAGTGTTGGAAGGATAAAGGGAGTGAGCACTGTTTCTACTGCCTTTTATAAAACCTCTATTCTCATATATGGACTCTGTCCTCATTACTTAATTACCTCCTAAAAGTCCCATCTCTTAACACTATCACATAGGGGATTAAGTTGCAACGTAAATTTTAGAGAAAACATTTGGTCCCATATTCCAGTGATAACATTCCACCCCTGGCCTTCAAACATCACTTTCTTTCTTACATAGAAAATAAAATATATTCACTTTATCACAATAGCTCCCAAAGTCTTAACTCATTTAGGCATCAACTCAGAAACCTAAAGTTCATCTAAATATCATCTAAATCAGAAATGAGTAAAACTCAAAGGTATATTTCATACAGAGGCATGAGCCTATGAAATCAGTCAAATTATATGCTTACAAAATAAAATGGTAAGGCAGGAATAGGATAGACACTCCCTTTACAAAAGGGAGCAACAAGAAAGCAGGAAAAGCTAACAGGTCCCAAATGTCTCTAAATGCCCACCAGGCAAACAACATTACCTTGAGGTTTGAGAATAATCTTCCTTGACCACACATCCTGACTTCTGGACACACTGGAGCAGGATTGGGCCACCACAAACCTGGGAAGTCCCACCACCTTTACATAAAACCAATATATAAACACACACTCATACAAATGGTAAAGTACAAATATAACCTAGCAAGGTGGAGGGATGAGGAGGGAAAGAAGAGGGGAAGGGGAGAGTGATTGGTGGGAAGAGGGAAGGCATTTGGTGGGATCTCACCTACTGTGCACAATGAGGGTATTTAGCATACACCCCTCCCTAGAGTGAGGGGCTCTCCTACAACTTGAACTCTACCTGAGAAGTGAGAACAATGTAGCCTAAAAACTTGTTCCCTTATTAATTTGAAATAAAATATATATATAGTTAGCCCAGCCTACATCACAACTCTTGCGAATTAGAGTCAGATATTTAAATCTCTATCCGGATAACTTTGCAGGCTGGCATTTCTACGGATTTGGGGTATTAAGGGCAGCTCTACCTCCATAGTTCCACCAAGCATTGCCCTAGTGAAGACTATCTGTGATGGTCCCACCACTGTAACATTTCTCTGTGGAGTTAGCTCCATTTGTATATTGCCAAGGTTTACCCATGTGATCTCTGAAGTGGTGGTCCAATCTCCACCAGGCTAAAGACTCCTGGAGGAGCCAAGAGTACTACAATGGAACGTGGGGAGCTGAAACTTAAAATAGCCTTAGTCAGAAAACTCTGAGGTTTCGTTAGAGACCTGGGCTCCTTCCATAAAACCAGGCTCTCTGAGTCTATAATGGGAGTGGCCACCTGGACGATCTCCAAAATGCTTTTGGGATAAATTTTTATTGTTCTGGTTAATAGCATTTGTTTTTCTTCTATCCATACTAATCTTAGAAAATTTTCACTTGTGTGTACACTGAGTGCTTTTTTCTCAAATATACCTTTCTATTCTTTAAATCTTCCCTAACCACGTTAAAGATTTTCTAAATCTTAAGTTCTACTTCCCTATTTTCCTCTTACTGAATTTTACTACACCAAATTAAGGGAATCCATGCAGAACCCTCCAATTTACTTGGAGATTTCTTCTGCCAAATATCAGAGTTCATTACTCTTGAATTTGGCCTTTCACAAAGTACCAGGACATACAAACAATTCAGTGAAGTACTTTACAACTTGGTAACAAGGAGTACCTTTCTTCTAGTTTCCAATAACATATTTCTCATTTCCATCTAAGCCCTCATCAGGATGACCATTAATGTCTACATTTCTAGCAAAATTTGGTCATGATCACTTAAATAATCCCTAAGAAGTTTGAGGATTATCTACAGGTATTTTCTCCTTCTCAGCTCTCACTAGAATAGCACTTTATTGCCCAGCCTTTATCCATTACCCTGTTCCAAAGCTGCTTGCATGGTTTTTGGAATTTGTTACAGAAACATTCAACTTCTCAGTACCAATTACTGTCTTGGCCCATTGGTGCTGCTCACAAAATGCCACAGACTATGTAACCAGTGCCCCATTTATCAAAATTTTGACATTTTCCTGCCCATTACTTGCTATGCTTTGAAGGATGAAATGTTGATTTTATTCTCCTTTCCACCAAACATTCGCTTGCTATGTTTATCTTATCTAATTTTTTGCTTATTTAGAAGTTCCAGCGACTGAAACAAACCAGAACCCTACTAGGAGATTACTTCGTCAAGTTTGCAGTTAATCTACAGATAAACAGCCTTCAAGATGATAGAAAAAGAAAGAAAGGTAATGTCAGCCCATTCACCTGGTGGAGCAGAACCCAAGATGTCATCAGGACAAGTCACACTGACCTGCACCTCCTGGCCACTCCTGCATGCCCTTCGTCCCAAATTTCCTTTTCCTTTTTTTTTTTTTTTTTTTTTTTTAAATTTTTAGATTAATATGAGGGTATAAATTTTTAGGTTACATTGTTTTCATTTCTAAAGCAAAGTTCAAGTTAAAATTGAACCCTTCATCCAGGGTATGCTGTATACCCCTACATTGTGCCCATTAGATGAGAATTTACCAACTCCCCCCCTTTCTTTCTTCCCCTCTCCTCCCACTTGAATATACTTTTTTTGTCTTTTTCATGTAGGTGTGTAGTTATTTTTCTGTTGGTTTCAGATTAGCATTGAGTACATTGGATACTTGCTTTTCCATTCTTGTTATACTTTACTAAGAAGAATGTGCTTCAACTCCATTAGATAAATACAAAAGATATAAAGTCTCCATGTTTTTATGTCTGAATAGTATTCCATTGTATACATATGCCACAGTTTGTCAATCCAGTCAAGGGTTGATGAGCACAATGAGCACTCAGCTGTTTCCATGTCTTGGCAATTGTTAATTGAACTGCAATAAACATTCCACTTAAAATCTCCTTAGGATACAAAGATTTTTTTTTTTTTCCTTCTGGATAGATACCTAGTAATGGGATTGCAAGACCATTGGAATGTTTATTTACTTTTAGTTCATTGAAGATTCTCCACACTTCTTTCTGTAGAGGCTCTATTAGTTTACAATCCCACCAGCAGTGTCAAAGTGTTTCCTTCTCTCCACATACACGCTAGTATTTCCAGCTTTGAGATTTTGTGAATTTGGCTTTTCTTACTGGGGTTGGATGATATCTCAGAATGGTTTTGATTTGCATTTATCTGCTGATTAGGTACAATGAGTATTTTTTTGTTTATTCCTCTGTCTGCTTCATAGAAGTTTCTGTTCAAGTCTCTTGCCCAGCTATAGTTGGGGTTGTTTGCTCTTTTCCTGGTGACTAATTTGAGTTTGTAGATTCTAGTTGTCAGTCCTTTGTTAGATTCAGAGCCTGCAAATGTCTTCTCCCATTCTGAAGATTGTCTGTTTGCAAGGACGATTCAGAAGATCAGTGAAACTAAAAGTTGATTCTTTGAAAAGATTAACTAGACATAGAAAAGTAAGATCTCTAATAACCTCAATCAGAAATGAAAAGAGGAGAAATAACAACAGGTAGCACAGAGATACAAAAGATCATCAACAATTACTAAAAAAAAAAAAAATCCTATTCCGAAACATAGAGAAGGAAGGAATCCTCCCACAACACATTCCACAAAGAAAATATCACCCAAAACTAGGAAAGGACCCAACAAAAAAGGAAAAATAGGCCAATATTATTATGGAATATTGATGCAAAATAAGATTCTAGCAAATATAGCTACACATTAAAAAAAAATTATACATTATGATCAGATAGGCTTTATCTCAGGGATATAAGCTGGGTTTAACATTCATAAATCCATAAATGTAACTCACCACATAAATAGATCCAATTCCCTTTTTAAACCTCTACCTTCATCCCAAGACTTCAAAATGGTCTTGTTTCAAGCCATGAGCCTTAGCCATTTTCCCACTGCGAGCTCTGGGATAAAGTCACTTTCTTTTTACTACATTCATCCATTGTATTGGCTTTTACAGCAGCAAGTAGCCAAGCTTGTGCTTGATTGCAACAAGATATTTTATGAAAAACTGAAATTTGTTTCTCACAGATCTAGAGGCTGAGGAGGCCGTGATTAAAGCAGTAGCAGGTTTGGCATCTGGTGAGGGTTGCTGTCTGCTTCCAAGATTGTACCCTATTTCTGCATCATTGGAGCAGAGCCTGCCGTCATAACTTAATTGCCTCCTAAAAGTCTTACCTTGTGATACTATTGCATTAGGAGTTAAATTTCAACAAGAATTTTGGAGTTATCACATTTAAGCCATAGAACTTAACTACTAACTTGATTACCTTTTTTAGGAAATCTAATATATTCACATGTTCTGGAGATTTGCACATAGATATCTCTTGAAGCTATTATTTTACATACCACAGAATGAAATTTTTATATATATTATACTTTCAAAATATAAGATATTTATTAGGTATTATATTATTTTTATTCCTTTAGTGATTATTGAATGTTTAAAATAAAAGTAACACCAATATATTAGCATATCATGGGTTTATTAAACATGTAGAATCATGGCATATGAAAACCAGCAGGGGTAAGTAGACATTTTTTAACAATATTTCTTTGTTTTTAAAGTAGTTGACAATTTTTGACTCTAGATTGTTATGAGTTAAAATGACTTTCATAATCCCTAGGGTAACTACCATAAAGATAAATTAATAAAAAAGATGATAGAAGCGACAAAATAAGTTCTTGCTTGGCATTGTGGCAGGCACCTGTAGTCCCAGCTACTTGGGAGGCTGAGGCAAGAGGATCACTTGAGCCCAAGAGTTTGAGATTGTTGTGTGCTATGATGCCACAGCACTCTACCACGGGTGACATAATGAGAGTCTGTCTCAAAAAAAACAAACAAACAAACAAACAAAAAAAAAAACAGATAAAATAAGTTCCTAAATAAAACTTTAAAAAGGTCAGAAAAGGATGAATAAAGGAATAAATGAATTTGATAAATGTAAAACAATTTAAGCTACATTAAATATTAGTGATCTAAACCACTACTTAAAAGATAGACTGATAAAAAACAAAACACAAATATACAGTATGCAAAAAATAGACTTCAAATATAGTGACAGAGACAAGTAAAAAGAAGGAGGTTTACAAGACAAACAGTTATATGTCAATGTAGCTATTCTAAAGTACAACAAAACAGCAATAAAGAAAAAAAGCATTTATTTACACATTCTAAGCTGTATGCAGTTGTTTCTTCTTAATACTTAATTACTAACTTTAGATTAATCTCACAAACAAAATATAAAATTTCCTCACTCCCATTGGGCATTTTAAAAATTCCAACATTTGAGTAGAGGGGAAAAACCCATCTCTTCACATATTTCAATTGCAAATCATTAATTAATAATAATTATTATATTAAAAGTACAAATACATTATAAAGGCCATTATGCTTTTGGGTAGAATAAATACCTATTTTAAGTAATGATTTAGATATAGCTTGTCTTTCTTTGAAAGACATCTCTTTAGTGGATTGGCATTTTCTTTAAGTTAGCTTCTTTTTCAACATGTAAATAAAGAAATTCTCTAGCACTAATATTATATGGCTTTAAAATTTATGATTAGTCCAGTGACCACCAAAAAATGAAATATAAAGTCAGTAGCAATGGGCAGCACCTGTGGCTCAGTGAGTAGGACACCGGCCCCATATACTGAGGGTCACGGTTTCAAATCCGACCTCAGACCAAACTGCAACAACAAAAAATAGCCAGGCATTGTGGCGGGTGCCTGTGATCCCAGCTACTTGAGAGGCTGAGGTAAGAGAATCACCTACCTAAGCCCAAGAGCTGGAGTTTACTGTGAGCTGTGCGACAAAGTGAGACTCTTAAACAAAAAAGATGAAGTCATAACAAATTTTCTTTATCATTCATATCTTTATGAAAAAGTGTATATAAAAGAATTCTACCTTGATGATTATATAATATAAAAAATATTTTAATATTCATTCAATTGTCTGGCATATGTGGTACCTAGAGAGGTCTTTGGTGATGATTTATGGAATTTTATGATTTGTATAGGGGAGAGTTTGTGTGGGGTGCTTATATATGTGTCTGTGTGATGGGAGGTAAAAAACACTTTCAGATAAAGAGGGATTGTAAGAGTGTTTACTGTTCTTTACCAGTATTTATTCTTGTTTTCCATTATGAAATATCCTCCTACTTTATTATCCACTTACATTTGTATAAAACATAATTAATATGTAATTATCAAACATATATAAGCATATTTAACAAGATGATATTAAGAGGTCACAGACTCAATCAAGTTGAAATGCAGGGGAAATTTATCATAACTTTAAATTCATAATCTACTAGCAATATTCTACAGATTTCAAACTTTCACTATGATTTTGGAAAGAAGCAAATCATATATTCACTAGTAAACCAAAGATTATGTAAACTTACGAAAATTTTCCCCACAGGCAAAAAGTTAGTGAGATGGTATACCTTCTACTATCAGAATTTCTATTATAAACTGAAAGAACATCCAGTGTATTATCACGCCCTCCTTTAGAACCTATAGGTACAACTTCTTGAAGCCTAGCGATGATTGACATGTTTTGAAAGAATGCATGTTTGTAAATATGAAAGGAAAATGGAAACACCATTGTCCACATTATATATAAATTTGACATAATCTCAGAAGTTGTCTGGGGAACCATTTCTCTTCTAACCCCTGTTCTTTGTGAAGGATTGCCATGATAATTGGTTCTTGTTTATTAATATAATTCTTCAATATAGCGTTCATCTTACTTTGATGAATAAATCATCTCTACTATTCGTGAAATTATTGATTGGTCATATGTTGTATCATCTCACAACTCTTCCAGTTCTTTTCCTATAGATTTGGGGAGTACACGTGTAGTTTTGTTACCTGTGTATATTGTATAATGGTAAAATCTAGACTTTTTGTGTCACCATCACTCAAATACTGTACATTTTACCTATTGTGTCATTTCTCAACCCTCTTCCATCCTCTGACCTTGTTGTGTCTTCAATGTCTTTTGGTCCATGTGTACACATTACTTAGCTCTCCTAAATAAGAACAGGTGGTGACTTTCTGTATCTAAATTATTTCACTTCATGTAATGGCCTCCAGTTCAACATATGTTTCAAAATACATGATTGCATTATTTTTTAGGGCTGAATGATATTCCATGGTATGTGAGTATCTCACTTTTTTTTATCCTGTCATCCACTGATGTACACTTAGGTTAATTCCATATTTTTGATATTATGAATTGTGTTGCTACAAATATAGAAGTTCAGGTATTTCTTTGAAATAATTATTTCTTCTCTTTTGGGTAGTAGTGGGATTGTTGTATCAAATGATAGTTCTATTTTCAGTTCTCTGAAGATTCTCCATACTGTTTTGTATAAAAGTTGTATGAATTTACAATACCAGCAACAAGGTATATGCATTCTCTTTCTTCACATCCTTACCAACATGTATTGTTTTTTGACTTTTTTAAATAATGGTCATACTGACTGGCACAAGGCGATATCTCATTGTGGTTGAAATTTCTCTTATTATTCGCACTGTTGAGTATTTTTTCATATGTTTATTGGTAAATTATATATCTCCTTTTGAAAAATATCTGTTCATATCTTTTGTCCACTATTTACTGGCGTTTTTTTTATTTTCTTACTGAGTTATTTGAGTTCCTTGCAGATTCGGGATATTTCCTTTGTTGAAGGCAGAATTTGCAAATATTTTCCCCCATTCTGCAGCTTGTCTGTTCACCATGTTGACTATTTCTCTTACTTTGGAGAAGTTTTTACTTAATTTACCCTGGTTTGTCTTTTTTTTTTTAATTTGCTTTTGAGGTCTTAGTCATAAATTCTTTGCCTATGCCAATAACTAGAATATTTTTCCTATATTTTCTTCAGGATTCTTATAATTTCACATTTTACATTTATTAAACAGGATGTCCTTTCCCCAGTGTACATTTTTGTTTACTTTATTGAAGTTAGTTGGCTGTAGGTCTGTGGCTTTATGTCTGGGTTCTCTATTCTGCTTCATTTATCTTTGCATCTGTTTTTTACCAGTATCATGATATTTTTATTTTAGTCTTATCATTCGAAGTCAGGTAATGTGATACCTCCAGCTTTGTTCTTTTTGATGAAGATTATATTAGCTATTGGTTTGTTCTTTTTTTTATTGCATATATATTTCAGAATTGCTCTTGGCAATTTTGTAAAAAATGATCTTGGTAATTTTGTAAAAAATGATCTTGGTATTTTGATAGAAATTGCACTGAAAATGCACATTGCTTTGGGCTATATGGTGATTTTAATAATATTGATTCTTCCAATTCAGACCATGGGTTTTTTTTTCATCTATTTGTGTCATATGCAATTTTTGTCAACAGTGTTTTGTAGTTTTCCTTGTAGAAATCTTTTACCTTTTTGGTTAAATATATTCCTGTGGTTTGGGGTTTTCTTGTCTTTATTTTTGTTTTTTTTTTGAAATCATTGTAAATGAGAATGAGTTCTAGATTTGGTTCTTAGTTTAGTCATTATTGGTGTACAGAAGTCGTATAGTTTTTTTTTTTTTTTTTTTTTTTTTTTTTTTTTGTTTTTCCATTTGAAATTTTTTGCCATTATCAAAATGGTATTTTAAGAAACC
>CAUYPK010078442.1:0-107984 GCA_963574355.1 Loris lydekkerianus | reverse complement strand
CTTCTACACTGCTGGTGGGAATGCCCACTAATACGTCCCTTCTGGAAGGATGTTTGGAGAATACTTAGAGACCTAAAAATAGACCTGCCATTCAATTCCATAATTCCTTTACTAGGTTTATACTCAGAAGGCCAAAAATCGCATCATAACAAAGAGACCCAGAAGGCCAAAAATCGCATCATAACAAAGATATTTGTACCAGAATTTTTTTTTTTTTTTTTTGGTTGCGGTTTGGCCAGGGCCGGGTTTGAACCTACCACCCTTGGTATATGGGGCTGGAGCCCTACTCACTGAGCCACAGGAGCCACCCTGTACCAGAATGTTTATTGCAGCCCAATTCATAATTGCTAATTCATGAAAAAAGTCCAAGTGCCCATCGATCCACGAATGGACTAGTAAATTATTGTATATGTACACTATGGAATATTATGCAGCTTTAAAGAAAGTTGGAGACTTTATCTTTTTCATGTTTACATGGATAGAGCTGGAACATATTCTTCTTAGTAAAGTATCTCAAGAATGGAAGAAAAAGTATCCAATGTACTCAGCCCTACTATGAAACTAATTTATGGCTTTCACATGCAAGCTATAACCCAGTTACAACCTAAGAATAGGGGGAAGGAGGAAAGGGAGGGAAGGGAGGGGGGAGGTGGGCAGAGGAAGGGTGATTGGTGGGATTACACCTGCAATGCATCTTACAAGGGTACATGTGAAACTTAGTAAATGCAGAATGTAAATGTCTTAACATAATAACTAAGAAAATGCCAGGAAGGCTATGTTAACCAGTGTGATGAAAATGTGTCAAATGGTCTATAAAACCAGGGTATGGTGCCCCATGATCTCATTAATGTACACAGCTATGATTTAATTAAAAAAAAAAAAGAAAATTTATAGAAACTTCAACCCGTGTGCACCAATAAACATGAATAAAATATAGCAACGCTGCAAATACATTTTTTAAAAATACCAATGACAAAAAATATATATAGCAATGGCCTACACATCCATCAGCAGGAGACAGGATAAACGCAGTGGGAGGATTCATAGTGTCGGAACACTGAGAAAATTCCATGGCAGCTAACGTGGCCAGGCCTGTGACTGGCACGGACGGTGCTGAGTGCCAGTTTCAAGTAACAGGAGAACACACTCCATGTGGCAATAGTTCCATCAAGTTCAAAATACAAATGGCACACGTCGTTCAGGGATTCATAAATATGTAGTGAAACTATTTTGACCAAACAGCAGGGAAGAATACAGCACATGCCAAGCGGGGGCTGGTCTGGTGGAGGGAATCCAAAGGGGTGGACTTCCAGGGTGCCCGCGGCAGACGTCCCGGGTGTGCTCCACGTCTCGGCTCAGAGGAGGGTGTGTGAGTGCTCATTTCACTGTTCTTTATTGATTAAAAACTTCATTCACATGGAAGCAATAATTAGTTAAATGTAGAAAACCAACCCTCCCCCACCCCCCAGCCCCCGATAATGTTTGGGTCTCTGTCTGGGGAGGGGACACATAAAGGTTCATTTGTTCAGCTGATACTCAAATGCAACGCTGTGCTGGGCTAAGGGTCCGTTCTCTCACAGGGGGAGAATCTTACTCCTGTTGGGGTTCAGTGTCCGTATGTTCTGGGGCTTTCAAAGCTCATTTATGGAAGCTACGAAGATTTTAGATGGAAATAATCTATTAGGTCAACAGTCCATAACCTCTTACTAACAGGATGCTCAGTGGGAGAAAGATGAGGGCATCAGAGTCATTACCCCACAGCCTGTATCTGAGACATCTAGTTCCTGTATGTTGTTTAAAAAAAAGAGAGAGAAAGAGAGCACGTTCTTACAAGTGGCCTTGCTGACAAATATCGCCATTCACAGTAACAATAACACTTTGTATTTGCAGGGCATTTAAAAGACTTTCAAAGACTTCTCATAGAAACGGGCCTCTCTGGTCTGAGAGAAGTCATTTTTTTGGACACTGAGCTCAGACACAGAGTTTGGTCTCTAGGAGGAAGCTGGGATGGTGCCGTCTCAGTTTCTGTTCCAATCCCATCTCTAATATGTGTCCATGGGTCAAATTATTTCCATTTCTGAATTTCTACTTTTTCACCACTGAATGGAGATATTGTCAGCAAAAGAGACAATACATGCCACATGCCACATGCCCAGCGAGGTGATGGGGACACTGCAGGCCCCACATAAAGGGTTGCTTTTGTCATTCAATGTTACATTCCCAGCACAAAGCCAGGGAGTGAGACTCGTGGACTGGAATCCAAAGCTTCCATACAGCCTGCCGTGCTTTAAAGTTTACAGGGCAGACCAGGGAGAAACTACGCAAAAATGACCAAGGCTGAATCAAGCACCTATCATGTGGGCAATGACTCCTCACCTCAGGTTCAAAGGAAAAGAAAACAAAACAATTTTATAACATCTCTCACATTAAAAAACATAATCTCACTAATTCTGTCTGTTCTGACACTGGAATTGTGACCTTGAAGCTACAAATTAAAGAGACCTTGCAGAGCCAGCCTGCCCGCCAGCATCTAGACCAGTTAACGACGCTGCTACACACCAGAAGTGCCCAGGGAGCTTTCAAATATCCTGATGCCCAAGATCCACTCGGCTCCAAACAAACCACAACCTCTGGGCAGCTGCCAGGCACCGGCAGTTACAAAAGCTGAAATGTGCCTGGGTGAAGAGCCATTGTTCTAATCAATCATCTGCCCCCACCAACCTTTTGTTTCGCTAACTGTGCACTAGGATGTTGAACCCTTGGCTAGTAAAACTTTAGGGTTATTAGAAAAAAGGATTTACAGACTCTGCGACCTCACTGGGAAATTATGAATACATTGACACATTTCTTTATGAGAGAGGAGGGGAGGGACAGGCTGGGCAGCTGCCTGGCAGGCCAGCGCTGCAGCTATGCTGATTTACTGTTCAGATAGGATTCAACAGGACTGCGGGAGACGGCTGACTCCGTGTAACAATGGGATGTTCTATTATGTTTCATGAGCCTAGAATGGATAGTTCATTTTTCCATTGACTGATTAAATTATTCTTTTATTATTCTGAGCCTTTAGGTAGGAAGATATCAGAGTCAGCTGATCTTGCAATGCAATGACACACAGGAAATTCACTAGGCGAGCCCACCACACACCTGCTCCTGTCGTGATTAGGCTTAGAGGGGACAGAGGGCAGGGACTTCAGAGAACAATCGAATGACTCAGGTTCTATTAAATAGTCACATCTCTCCACAGCTCATCTTAAACATATGAGTTTGTATGGCTACGCAGAAAATTAGCTTAATTAAATTAACACATGCATGAACGGTTAACTTGTTATAATCTGGAGGGTAACTGGAATTTGGCTGAATTTGAGTTTAATGTGATGTCATGGAGGCAAAAATGTTAAACTTTAAAGGCAGCATGCCACAGTTATTATCTACATTAGAAGGTGGCCAAAAAGTGAGCATTTCACGGTGGTACGCCACAAGTTACAGCCTAAGATGGAAGGCCACCTCTGCAGTAAGTGAAAACACAGAAGAAATACCCACAGATTAACCTTGAGTTGATACTTAAATTGGAAAAGGTAATTGGTTTTCACCTTGGGTAAATAATACGCCTTAATTGACTTGAGTTACTCATCTTCTAGCCTTTAATCTGCTAATCCACAGTGTCTAACGGGGCCAAGAACCCCTTCATGAGTAAGAGAAGGCACCTGTCCTAAAGGGGCTGACAGTCTGCTGGGGGAGAAGAGTAAGTCAACAGGTCATAACAGCACAGAGTGGCGAGTATGGTGACAGTGGCCCAGGGGCAGGGGAACAGATGGACGTGTCAGGGCTTGGGGATTGAGTGTGTTCTTGATCTTGGGAACAGCAAGAGCAAAGGCTTGGAGGTGAGAGGAGGGCTGGGACACTGGGGCTGGTCCTCAGCCTGGGAGTGCAGAGACTGGGGAGGTCAGCAGGGACACCTCAAGGTGGGCTTCCCGAGGTACGTTAGGGGGGTTTGGGCTTACCCTGAAGGCAATGTGAAACAGCAGGAGGATGTCACCTAGGAACATTGACATGATCCCACGTTCACTTCAGAGCATCACTCAGTGACAGATTGTAGTACACGCTGGAGTTGAGGCAGAGCTGAGGTTGGGAGACCGGGCAGGTAGCTTGTGTGGGAATCTGGTGTGAGGGACGGCGGGAAGGAGAAAAGAGGGTGGATTTTCCTAACGTTGGGATGGGAGAATTCACAGGACTTGGTAGACGAGGGTGTGAGGAAGGGAGAGGGCTGGAGCTCCAGGCACCTGATTTGAGCTGAGAGATACCAGTGGTGCTCTCTGAGCAGAGATCACTGCAAGAGCTGCAGAAGGTCTGGTGGGCAGACGGTGAGTTCAGATCACAGACCAGCTGGATCTGGAGGTGCACAGTAGGCAAAGCAAGCCTGGGCTGGGCCCAGCCACAGAGAGAATGAGGCTGGGGACGGGTACAGCTCCAGAGAGGACTGGGCAGGGGTCACAGGTGACTCCCCCAGCCTACCAACATATATGATTTATGTTAATTGATCAGGCCTGACTGAGGAAACTGAAGCATAATTCCAACTGTTTATGGCCATCGAAGACATTATTGTAAAAACTAAAACCATGCAGATAAATGATCAGACTTCCAAATTGAAGAACAAACAGAAAAATCAATTCGCTAATTTGCTAAGTGTTTTTTTCAGTAGAAATAGCTGAACTAGACTTGACCGCAACAGACATAAAAATAAAACCCACTGATGGTCTGTGCTCACGCCCACCTCTACTGCAGCATGAGGGGTGCACCATGCTTCCCCCGGGTCACAAACAAAGCCTCCTGGGCTGGGAGGATGCCCACATCCAAGGGAAAACAGGAGTCAGGGCTGAGAGAGGGTCTGCAGAACATGTAGTTATTACACTTGCCAGTGTTTAGACTCGAGCTGTAGTGGTGCTAAGGGCTCTCGAGATGCTGGGAGGGAGTCCTGCAAAGTCTGTTAAAGAAAACTCCAGAGGAATCATTTGCAGGTAATTGACCCCAGTGCAGCTGAAAGTCTCCAAAAGCTCTTGTTTTAAGTGAGCTAATTATTTTCCATCCTGTGCCCGACCCATCTCCGAGTTGTTTAATGATGTGGACAGAACCCCTATGGAGGTGACAGGGGAAGGGGGTCCTCTCACTTCCATACCAGAGGTGAGGGAGGGACACAGGCTGTGTGAGGTCGGCTGTTTTCTATACACTGAGCAGAATAAGGTCTCTGGTGTCTTGGTGGGCAGGGAAGGGTGCTTTCATCTTCCAAAATTCCCTGGAAATCCAGGAGTCCTGACTCTGTCCTGTGCTCAGTTCAGCCTGTTCTTCGTGAAAGTGCATTATCTTTGTTTGAGGGTCTTTCATTGCACAACAGCCATTTTAAGGCAAAATGTCTGCCTCAAAAAAAATCCAGAATTTCTTCCTTGACAGTCTCACAAGCTGAACTGCCGAGTTAATTAGCCATCAGACAAGTTGTTAAATTTTAACATTTTTAGGCTATAATGTCAAGTTTTTGTAATTTCCATGAATTTGGGAACTTATGTCCCTGAATTTGACATTTAATTTTACTGCCCCTCCTAGACATTGTTCATTTCACAAGTACTGTCGGGAGCCTACACTCCGCTCCACACCGAGCAATGGGCTGCGGATGACGAAAGGATAATGAAAAACATCCTTTGTCCTTGAACAGCTTACGTTTGGTCTGGGAAATGGAATTATTCAGAAGTGAAATAGTTGAATAATAAAACAAAGAAGCATAAGATTAATGGCTCCAATAAGTGGGGCTGACGCTGTTTCAGTTTAGAGGAAGAAAAGGTCACAGTTATTCTACGCAGACACGGGGATGGAGCCATTACTTCTATGTTTCAATTGTGAAACATTTTAAGAATTATTATGAAGAAGTGTTCCCTCCACCCACACTGGAGCATTCCACAAAGTAAGCCACAGAGGCCCCTTCCATGTACTAAGGAGACTTCTTAGCAGCAAGGTGTGTAGAACTGACCCCCTTTCACAGACTACTGGGAAAACCTCCAAATGTCCAGAACATTCTCCCCCACATGATGGGAAATGAGGGGTCTGCTCATGGCTGCAAATATGACTGCAGCCCCTCTCCCCATCCCAATGGCTGGAAAGGCTATTTTAATTTATAACTGCCAGGTTACATTATGTCAGGAATCTATCACTAAATGCACTCCTCCTTAATGTAGAATTCTGGTCCTGCTTCTATATTCTATTTGACAGATCATCCTGAAATTCTCTAACCTAATATTACCAAGGCTGATGGAGGCACCTTCTAATTCTATTCTTCACGAGGAATAATGCGCTGTTTTCCCCACAATCCCATTAAGGACACTGTAGTGAGGAGGAGAACGTGGTTTTTCCCCCACAGACCAGGTCTTATTTCCAACCCCGAATCTGCCTTTAAAAATTTTTGCTTTGGCTTAATGGTAAAGCCATCAGTCACTCTTCTCCCCTCACGTCCTCCCATCACCTCGCTGGTTTCTCTCTTTTTGTGGCGAGACATATTAGATTTACTCTTAGTTGTTTTGAAATCCAGCTTATGGACGACAGTCCTCTTGTATCCTATGAAGGTGTAAGACTATGATTTTTCAATTAAAAGTAATATTAATTTAGGGGCAGCGCCTGTGGCTCAAAGGCGTAGGGCACCAGCTCCATATATTGGAGGTGGCAAGTTCAAACCTGGCCCGGGCCAAAAACTGCAAAAAAAAAAAAAAAAAAGGTAATATTAATTTTAAAAAAGTGAGCCCCAGAAAATCTCTCCTAAGGGTTTGTGACAGAGCTTTGTAATCAACAGAACTAGAGGCGGAGGGGCTTCCTCACTGCTACATTTCGGCCCCAACCCCAGAGCTCATGTTTCTCCAGTGTAATTCTTCAACTTTATATTTCACAAAACGTCCTTTTTCTTTTTAAATTTTATAATGTTGCTGTATCTAAGGAACTTTCAGAAGCAGGAAAAATGTCCCAGGAAAAAATAGTTATTTCAACTAATCTTCTAGTGTCCAGCTCGCTCGCTCTCTCTCTGTGTCTCTCTCTCTCTCACACACACACACACCAAGGGGCTCATGGAAGTCCTGCTGTTATTCAGTAGATGATGGACGTCCCACATCTTCCTAATCATGATTTCTAATAAATGTAAAATAGTTCTATAGATATGCCATGATTTACCAAAATGCCTTCCTGTGAACACTTAGGGTATTTCTAGCTTAAAAAAAATACTATTAGGGATAACAGTGTTATGAATGCGTCTATATAGCTTTTGGCTTCTCTTTCAAGGAGGTTTCTGTGTCTTTATGACTTTTACTGCATAGTCTCATGTTTTCAGAAAGTTAATTTTCTCCTTTGGTCCCAGATTCACACAGCACAAAAGTTGTTAAAATATTCCACTGCCCCATGAGTGATCATTCATGTTTTTTCTCTGTCTTCCTCTGTAACTCCACAATTACAAGTTTGCTTTTGTGTTTTAAAATCCCTGCATCTTGGTAGAGCCTGTTAGCAGCAGGAAAAAGCCCCCACGATTTTTTCCTGGTCCTCCCACGTCACTAACTCTGATCACCAGGTAGCTCCATTACCCTGCCTTCTCCACTGAAGTCAATTTCCCAAACCTCAGCTTATTTACTTGAGTGCAAGTGAATATTAAAGTGATTCAGCTCCACAGAGCCATGAAGTGATAACATATTGTGTTAAATTCAGAGGGGACCCTTGGTAGAGCTAACAAATCATTTACCAAACGCCTCCGTCTATTATCTGAGGATACATAAGGTGATTTCCATCCGTGTAATATTAATTTCTTGGCTACTGTCACGGACTTTGGTGCCCATGATGAATGTTTTTACAATGAATACCAAATTAACCCAAACTTAGAGGCTTTTCTGAGTTATTAATAGGATGTCACTTCCGTCTGGCCCTCTCCATGTGTATGACATTTCATTAAATACTCTTCTCCTACTGGAAAGATTAATCCTTCTCCCCTTGCTGGACTTGTCACCTTTAGCAAAGTGCTCCCTGCCCTCTGTTACCCGCTGCAGGGCTGGGTGACTTGTGTTGCAGCGTGGAGGATGGAGCTTGGCTATTTCTGCTTTGTCCCCACCACTGCCCAGGAAGGAGAGCTGCTGGCCAGCGGGTGGCTCCTGGGGCTGGACAGTAAATGGCAGGCAGGGAGCAGTAAATGGGGGTGCTCAGGCTTTTTATAAAGAGAATACTCTCTGCTCAGGGATAATTTCTGGGGGGGGGGACTTCAGAAGGAGACAATTGCTATCACCTGGTAATGGATTTTCCTTTTTTAAAATTAATTTTTTAATTAAAATCGTAACTATATACATTTATGGGAAACAATGTGATGATTTGATATACAATGTGGAATGCTTAAATCAAACTGATTAACATTGCTATCACCTCACTTAATTGCTTTTTTGTGGTAAGACATTTAAAATTTACTCTCAGTTATTTTGAAACATACCTTTGCATTCATTGTGCACATTTGGTGAGATTCTACCAAATGCCCTCCTTTCTCCCAAAAGGGGGGGGGGGAGATTTGTAATGGCTTTTTCTAAAGACACAGACAGACACTGGAATATTCATGCAGAGCTAAAGTCTTCGAGGGATAGAAATTGGTGATGTTTTCTGAACATACTCACTGCCTAAGAGCTGATGAAGAGGAAGATGTGAGCTCACAGGAGCACCCTGGTATGGCGACAGTCTGGCCAGCTTGTTATTCAACTCTGGGGACACCCACGCCAGCTCCTTCTAGGCTGCATTTCCTGCCTTATTAAGAGCAGCCTAACCCACCTTGTGACATACACGTTCTTTGGATGGAATTCTCATCTTTATTCTCTTCTGTATCTTCGTTAAGCTGAGAAATAATTGCAGTAACGATTAAACCATCACGTCCTGAGCACTTTATTTAGGCAAGGCTCCGGGGCATGACTCTAAGCAGATTACCTTAATCCATGCCAGATCCTACAGGGTGGGCGTTATCGTCTCCAGTTGACAGATGAGGAAACTGAGGTTTGGAAAGTATCTTAATTGAGGTCAAGCATCAGTACAGTGCTAACACCCAGGTCTGAATCTCACCCTTTTAACTCCAAAGCTTTTGTTTGAATGACCCTTGAAAAACAAAACAAATCACACAGAAATTTCTTTCCCTCATAAAGCTCAGAACTAGAGCCTTCAGATTCTGAGTGTGATGAGGTGGCTCCGGACCCTACAGTGGGGCTTCCCCAGGGGGCTTGTGGCTTCCGAGTCCACACTCCTGTGTTCTGGGCCGCCTCCTAGGGCCAAGCCCTGGGCGGGTGGTGGTTCCTGCTCTCTTGCTCCCTGCTTGCTCCTGCCTGTGCCCCCTGTGCGGCCACCATCTGTACTTGCTGTCACCCTGAAATCTGATGGTTCTCCCCACGCCGTGCACCTGTTCCCAGGCAGCCACATCTGAGAGATGCATGAGGCAAGGGCATCCCATCCATCATTCATTCATCCCATCCCTCACTCATTCATTCCATTGAACAAGGCATTTTTGTGTCTCAAGAACAATCTCTTCCTCTAGCATCTTAGATTAAATTCCTGACATTTTGGTAACACGGATTTTCACAACTTTAATGGGCTATTTACAAAAACTCTTTTTCTTAGGGAAGAAACCCAATGCTATGAAATGATCCAGGGCAAGTATCTGAATGTGACAGGCCCTGTGGTTTTTTTAATCCTTCACTGACTCACAGAGGAACGTGTAGAAACAAAGTTTTGGGAGGAGGAGTTACAAACCCGATCACTATGGATCTCCCACGAACAGGAGAAGTCAGGCTCTTGCTCTCTTATGCTATTGACATATTAAAAGAATAACTGTCTTTGGGTTAGTGTCCTTAGAACACTCAGGCATCAGAGCGCCACAGGGCTACATCGCGGGCCTAAGCAAGTGGGATGGACACTGAGGTACGAACAGCCCAGGCCTGGGGGGAGGGTGTCTGTGCCATAAGGCAGAGAGCACAGGTGCAGCAGGCCATGGTGAGGGATGCCTGGGACCCCAGAGGACACAGCTGACACAGCAGGGCAGGAAAGGTCAACTGGGTCACAGGTGGTCCAGTGAGTCCTCTGAGGGAGGCCAGCTCCAGGGTCTGGTGAGGCCTTTTGCTGAGAGCTGAACTGTCCGAATGAGCTGCCCATCAAGCAGTCTGGGAGTGACCACTTAGGTGGCGAGGGCTGTCCAGGGACTTTGGTTCTCAGTGGCAGCATTTTAGAGACTCAAGGATCCGAGGGTCTTGGTTAGAACAGCAACGCCTAGCGTACAAGTCAATCGCCCTTCTCCTGTCGCCCTGCTGTACAGAGGACACAGAAGCTCGGGCAGCATGGGCGGAGGTGACAGCAGGAGGGCTGGAGACAGTTCCGAGGGTGATCCTGCATGGAAGCAGGGCAGGGGGAAGCAGTCGAGGCGGCCGAAAGTGAGCGAGTCGGTGTGTAACGCCCAAGCGAGCGAGGGGCTTGCCATAGAACCAGGCCAATGCGGAAAGAGACCACGTCTTCCTCTGAGTCTCCAGGGTCTAGCAGGGAGCCCAGAACACAGGAATGCTCAGGAAGATGCCACTGACGCTGCAGACAAATGGGTGGGCGACTGAAGGACAGCAGTGCGTGTCACAGGGCCTGGCCCTCAGGGCCTGTCACATTCAGACAGCTGACCTGCCATAGCGGTCACTGGTCATACTGCCGCGCAATGGAGTCTAGGGGCAGGGAGCATCTCTGAGAGTCCACTCTGTCCCTAAGACCATGTCCAGGAGCTGCCACCTTAACCATCTATTTATTTTTCTTAAAAAAGGCAATTTATTTATTTATTTATATTAAATCATAGCTGTGCACATTAATGTAATCATGGGGTACAATGTGCTGGTTTTATATACCATTTGAAATGTTTTCATCAAACTGGTTAACATAGCCTTCACCGCATTTTCTTAGTTATTGTGTTAAGACATTTATACTCTACACTTAGTAAACTTAACATGTGCCCTTGTAAAATGCACTGTAGTTGTGTTCCCACAAAAGTTATAACCCAACTATAGCCCAAGAAGAAGGGGAAAGAGCAGAGGCTTTCTTTCTTTTTCTTTTTTTTTTTAATTAAATCATAGCTGCGAACAATAATGCAGTCATGAGGTACAATGTGCTGGTTCCATATACAGTCTGAAATATTTTCACCTAACTGGTTAACATAGCCTTCATGACATTTTCTTAATTATTTTGTTCAAACCATTATACTCTATACTTTATTCAGGAATGGGCCTATTCCCCATCCAGGAAGCAGTGCTCTGTCCGCGGTGCTGAAATCTGGTCCAAGCGCCTAGGGGACTGACTCCTTTTTTTTTTTTTTTTTGGTAGAGACAGAGTCTCACTTTATTGCTCACGGTAGAGTGCCCTGGTGTCACACAGCTCACAACAACCTCCAACTCCTGTGCTTAGGTGATTCTTTTGCGTCAGCCTCTCAGTAGCTGGGACTACAGGCACCTGCCACAACGCCTGGCTATTTTGTTGTTGTTGCAGTTTGGCTGGGGCTGGGTTTGAACCCGCCACCCTTGGTATATGGGGCCAGCTCCCTACCCACTGAGACACAGGCACTGCCGGGACTGACTCCTTCTTTTTGTGTGTGTGTGTGTGTGTGGTTTTTGGCAGGGGCCAGGTTTGAACCCGCCACCTCCAGTATATGGGGCTGGCGCCCTGCTCCTTTGAGCCACAGGTACCACCCAGGCATGACTCCTTTATTTCAGGAGGCGGACACTACTGTCACTCCCTCCAAGCTCAGCTTTCCCTAGGTCCTGCTTCAGTTCTGATTGTTTGCATCTGGACTTATGAAATTCCTGTCTAAGATCAAGTAAACATTTGGCCCAAAGTCCCAGATTTTGTTCATTTTGCTATATCCCCCATAAAATGAAGACAAAATAAATTTGTCTCTCTGTCTTTATGAATAATAAAACTTATGAATATTGGCATGTTTTTCTTTCTGCCTCTTCTGCTGGAGAATATCTGTCATTGGTGATCGGAATATCGGAATTTTTACTTTCTACTTTAACATGAATTGTTGTTTTTAAATTAAATCCCTTACTGGGATGAGATGGATATACAAATAAATAAAGTTAAAAATCTAGTGTTTTGTTCATTGAGACTAGTTTCATGCTAAGTGACATTAGAAAGTGGGCACTCCAAAAGGAAGAGAGTGATTTAAAACATTAGTTGTTGTTATTCATTAATGTGATAATAAGAATATCTTCCTCAGTGATGTGCTAAAGAATACACAAAATCAGACATGTGAAAAGCAGTTTATAGAATAAAAGAAATTCATACTGATATTATACTACATGTATGCAAATCTTTATTAGTAAATCTATTCTAGTGACTATAGCATATAATGTTTTTGTGTTACACACTACGGGGCAGAAAATGGGCATTCAGTGAGCACTTCTTCACCGATGGGCAATTAAATGATACAATGCACTCTAGAGCTTGGCACAGCTCCTAAAGCAAGTACTCAATAGATGGAGATATTACCACTGTTAATTTCTGAGGAATCCGACTTCCAGGGCTAGAAATGATGTCAGAAGCCAACAAGAGGAGCCCCCATTTAGATCTCTATGTTCTCTCAAAAACACAGCCTGTGATGGTAGCCTACCTGCTGTCATGGGTCATACTGCTCCCTCTCATAGAGGGTGCTAAGCTGTGTCTTACTGTGTCGATTCCACTCACCGGTTGGAGTTTTTCCCTTGTGGTCAAAGATGTAACATTGCCTTGTTCATGATGGTCTACAGAAGTTTGGGGACAGTTTTCTCTTTTATTAGATTCCTTCTTCAGGTGAAACATGTTCATGCCTTTCAGCTTTGGGGACATCCTGTTGGTGCCCAGACCCCAAACCTCCAGGAGAAGCCTGCTAGTTCAGGGAGGGGGTGGGTACAGGGCTTCTCTATGTGCACCCTTCAACTTTGCAGGTGATCTCGGCCGCTGCTTTCTGCTGCTGACTCACCCCAAGCTGGCGCCATGTAATACAAGCCATTGTGAAACTGTGTCTCCCCATGGCGAACTGTATGGCTTTTTTGTTTGAAACACATTTAGGATTTTACGTTAATCTCTGTTGAATCCTCCTTTTTAGTTTTGGCTCATGCTCTAAAAATCAAATTATTTTTAGATTCTGGTCCTACCATCAAGTTTACTTGTCACTTTTACTAGATTTAGGTCACGTATACACTTAACCTCTATGCAAAGATGTCCTCATGTGGGTGTTAACGGGACAGAAAAATCACTATATAAAATAAAAATTGCTTAGCATAGGGCAGAAAGGTGTCATAATTAATCTGAGGGGAGGTAGTTTGTTGAAAACTTTCTTTTTCTGGAAAACATACAACAAATATCAAAGTAGAGAGAAGATTGCAATGAACATGCATATTTATAGCCATCATCAGCTCAACAATCCACTTATTATCTTGTTTCATTTCTAGTCCTCCAACTTTTCCAGATTATATTGAAGCAAATCCCAAGTTTCCTGTAATTTCATTCATATTTTAAATTAATAAGTTAGTTTTTTAATTAATTGGTTAGTTAATTAATTAATTTTGAGGCAGAATCTCACTCTGTTGCCCTGGGTAGAGTCCCATGACCTCATAGCTCATAGCAACCTCAAACTTTTGAGCTCAAGTGATCCCCTTGCCTCAGTTTTCCTATTTCTAGTAGAGATGGGGCTCTCACTCTTGCTCAGGCTGGTCTCAAACTCCTGAACTCAAGCCATCCTCCTGCTTTAGCTTCCCAGAGTGCTAGGATTACAGGTGTGAGCCATTACACCCTGCCCGTCAATATTTCTGTGAATTTCTGTAAAGGATAAGGACTCTTTATGTAATATAACTATAATAACATCATCACCCTTGACAGAATAAACATTAATGCTTTGATATGATCAATTATCTTGTCAAATATTTCACATTTCCCCTAATATCTCATGAATGTTTTTACTAAAATTGCTTGTTTGCATCCTGGTCTAAATAATACTCATACATTGTAATTGGTTGACACGCATGGATTCCCTTCTCTCTTTTTCATGGAATTTATTTGTTGAAGAAACCTGGTCTCGTAGAGTTAGTATTCTAAATTACTGTTCCCCCTTCCCTGCCTTGTGATAGTAACATGTCCTTCTGTCTTTTGTCTATATTTTTAAAATTATCATGCGTTTAAATGGGCTTTTTGGGTACACAGTTTTATACATTTTAATACAATTATGCATGTATAGATTTATTTAACACTACCACAATCAGGGTACAGTTTCATCACCCCCAGATTCCCTTGGGCTACTCTTTTATAGTCATATGCTACCCCGACACCTGACCTCTGGAAACCATAGATTTGTTCTCTGTCACTATAGTTTTATCTTTTTGAGAATTTCCTATAAATAAGCCATATGACAGGTGGTATTTTGAGATTGACTTATTTTACTCAGCATGATGCTTTTGAGATTTATCCATGTTGCTATATCAATAGTTTGTTCATTATTATTGTTAAGAATATTCCCTTGTATCTATGTAATGCACTATGGGTTGTTTAACTCTTTGCCTCTTGAAGGGCATTTGAATCACTAGAGCTGTTACAAGCCTTCATGCATAGGCTGCCGTGTGAACATCAGTCTTCATTTCTCCAGGGTAAATACCTTTGGTGTGATTTCTGGTCATACAAGGTTGGGCAATGAAGTTCTAGAACTCATCCTAGAAAAAGTGTTACATAGCTTATTGCTAGATATCACTGTGGTCAGCTTTAAAGTACTGCCCTTGGCCCCTGGTGACCACAGTGATTCTCAGCAATGAGGTCTACAGCACTTTTTCTAGGATGAGTTTGTGAACTTAATTGTTTGACATTGTATACTCTGGGTGACCTCAGCATCCTGAGGGCTGGCCACCGTGGCTGTGGTTCCCAGGAGAGTTGATGGGGCCTCCTCTTGGGAGGGCCACACTCTACATAATTACCCAAGGAAGCATCTCCTGTGAGCCTCTTATTTCTTAAGAGCTGGGATCTGACTGACAGAAGCCAATGGCCCAGGTGACTAGAGATGGGAAGAGCGTGGAAGAATCACTTAATTACAGCAGACACCTTGACGTTTGGGGTTGGGTGCCAGTAGGAAGCAGCCTATCCATCAAGGGGAGGCTAAATATTTTTCTGCCTTGGGTCTGGTGAAGGCAAAACAATGTCTGAGAAACCACAGCTACTGGTGACTCCAGGATTAGAGCTAAGGTATGGATGGGATTTGAGGCATTGACTTATTTTGGTTGGAGAATCGAGCCCAGGAAATCATCAGGTTAATGGACCAACGCACTGGGGCCTATGAAAGGGGCCCCCCCTCTCCCTGTGTCAAAAGGTGCTCTTTCCTCAGAGGCTTTCTGAACCAGGACATCTTCCTCCATCCACAGAAAATGATAAGCCAGCAGTCTGGCAGGGCCTCCCAGGTCACTCCAGGCTCCAGCGGCTGCTCTGCTGTTGTGGTGTCTGGCCAGAGCCGTGGTGCCTCCATCAGGCCCAACTCTGCCTCGTGCTCTGGAGGAGGCAGTACCACCGTGGCCTGTGCCATTGTTGGGGGCACCTTTGGCAGCAGAAGCCTGTATAGCCTCGGGGGGAGCAAGAAGATCTCCCTGAGTGTGGCTGGAGGTGCATCCCAGGCTGGGGGTAGGGCACGGGGGTGCACAGGCCCCTTTGGGGGCAGCCTTTGTGGGGCTGGAGGAAGGGGCATGAGAAGTGGCTTTGGAGGAGGCTCCTTCAGTGCTGAAAGGAGACTTGCTGGCTTTGGAGGAGCACCTGATGGAGCCAGGGGCTTTGGGGGATTGGGGAGCTTTCCCCTCACCATCCAAGAGGTAACCATCAACCAGAGCCTCCTGCAGCCCCTAGATGTGGGGATCGACCCTCATGTCAGGGAGGTGAAGACCCAGGAAAAGGAGCACATCAAGACCTCAACAACAAGTTTGCCTCCTTCACTGACAAGGTAAGTGCCTGTGATGGTGGAGGGGTCATGGCCCTGAGAACCCTTGGGGTCCCCCAGGCAAGGAGGCCTGGGTGTGTGGGGGGGCAGGCCTGCTCCTGAGCCAAGGCTGGGCAGGCCACGATCTCTTCCCCCTAGTTGATCACAGGTGTGGTTCCTGGAGCAGCAGAACAAGGTGCTAGAGACCAAGTGGGGCCTCTTGCAGCAACAGACTTGCAGCCACCTCCAAGGCCAGCATCACTGACCTGAAACTCTTCTTTGCGTCCTACATCAGCTGCCTGCAGGCCCACCTGGACAGGCTGCTGAGAGAGCGCGGTCGGCTGGACAGCGAGCTGGGCTCCACGCAGGCGCTGGTGGAGGAGTACAGGGGGAGGTGGGAGCACTGCCCTGCGGGCTGAGGAGTGCCAAGGGAGCGAGGTCATCTGGCTTCTGTGGGCCATCGGCAGGGAGCTGGGGCAGTGCATAAGGAGGGCGCGTGTGGGACTCGCTGGAGGAGCTACCAGCCAGGCCGCCTGGGTGCAGGCTTTCTAGCCGCACAATCACAGAAAATTTATCTAACCCCTCTGTGTCTCAGTTTTCTTGTTTGTAAAATGGGGATAACGATCGTATCCACCTCAGAGGTTTGTTGGAGAGAGTTGAATAATTTTCTCCATGCTGAGTATTTCAAAAAGTGCCTGGCAAGTAGTGATATGTTATTATCAATTAATTAATATTAAGAAAAGTTTCAGCAACCAAATAGATTATTAATACTAATTATTTAATCATCACTAAATTACATTAACTACAACTGAAATAACAATAAAGGGTATGGAGTGTCCGCTCTGTGCCTGGCCCTGTGCCAGGAGTTGGGGCAGCTGATATCTGCTATGCTCCTGCCTGGGCTCTCAGATGGTCTACCAGAGGTAGATCTCAGCAGCTGCAGAGACGGGGCCCGAGAGAGAAGCTCACAGTGCTCTATGGGAGTTCTGGGACCTGTGGGCCTACAGTGCTGGCTGAGGAATACAACGTGTGGGAGGGGGCAGGGATGTGGGGGCAAAGGAGAGGACTGAGCACGAGACTGCCTTGATCCAGGCCTGGACCATTGCCCACACCCTGAACATTTGTGCTAGCGCTGGGCAGGGCTGGGAGGACTCAGGGCTCTGGGGGCCCCTGCGTGTGAGAGATTTCTGCTCTGTTTTCTTCTCAGACCCTCAGCCTAGAGCAGAGGGGAGAGCTGGGGCGGCCAGGGCCCTTGACTGGCACACCCCTCTAGCACTGCTAGGGCTAAGTAGGCTGCTCCTCTCACAGGTATGAGGAAGAGGTAAATAAGCGTACAGAGTCTGAGAATGACTTCGTGCTTTTCAAGAAGGTGACGGAGGACTAGTGCTGGGTCTAGGCTGGGTGTGGCCAAGGGGGCAGGCCAACTTCCCATCGTGCTTGGGGGGACTTCCCAGGACTTTCTCGGTGCTGCCAGCCTGGTCTCTTCTCCAACACCACACTCTGCTGCCCTTTTCATTAGATCAGCACCGGAGGGGCTGGGCGGGGGGAAGTAAGAAGGGGAAGGTGTGTTCTTCTGAGCCTGAGCTAGCTCCCAGCAGAACCTGCCCCAGGCTGTGGACAGGGGCACATGTGACCCCTTGCAGGTGCCTGTCACCAATGCCTTATCTCTTCCTATGGCAGAAATCCTGCTATCTCTTTTATTGTGTGTTTGTTTTTTTCCCCTGTGATCAACCTGCTTCTTGAGACTATTAGGGCTCAATAGTTGTCAAATTGCTTTGAGCTCTTTGGAATATGGTGCCATTTTGATCTCTGCAAGGAGGCATTGGAGTCATACATGAGAACTCCCTTTAATTCCTGAGTCCCATTTTCAAGTCATTCTTACCCTAAGTGGTTTAATGACAAGGACAAAAATGGTTCCCCTTTTCCTGTCAGGACAATTGCAGTTGTTGACAAGTATGTGTTTGGAACAAGTGAGAATATGCTAACTGCTGGCAGTGTTCCCTCCCTAGGACATGGACGCATCCTATATGACCAAAGTGGACTTGGGGTCAGAGTGGAGAGGCTGATGGATGAGATCAAGTTCCTGAGGCCCCTCTTTGAGGCTGTAAGGCCCCCGTGTCATTCCACATGCACTTAAGATGTGACTGGTCTTCTTACGCCTTACTCCTTTCTCTCCTGGCCTTTTCACTTACATCCTGAGTCCCCTTTCTCTTCCGCGTCCCTGCCAGTGCTTATGGATAACATTCTGAGTCTCCTCCCCCACCCGAGGTGCCTGGACAACCCTGAAGTGGGAATGGTGGACAGACCCTCTTCCTTCCTTAGCTGCTGGCTGAGAGTTCTGCATCTCAGTCATCACATTTTTAGTGCCATTACTAAAAAGTCAACTTTTGTGATGTGGCCTGCCTAGTAGATGTGAGGAGGAATGGCTTTGTGTGTGTCTGCAGGAATACAACCAGCTCCTGTCAGAATCCAGTGACACTTCCATCATCCTGTCCATGGACAACAACAGGCACCTGGAGCTGGGCAGCGTCATCACCAAGGTCAAGGCCCAGTACGAGGAGATCACCAAGAGGAGCAAGGCCGAGGCTGAGGCGCTGTACCCGACCAAGGTGGGTGAATCAGGGCCCCTGGAGGAACCAGTTTTCTCTTGGGCCCTGCATTCCTACCCAATTTAGCCACCCAGGTCCCAACCCCCTATGCTGTCCTCAGGGAAAGCAGGGGCCATCTGAAAACTGGCTCACAGAAACATAGACTTCCCAGGTCCTCCAGGCTCCTGGGAAGCCTTGATGTGACAGATAAATGTGATTGAGCATTCGGGTGATTAGTTAGAGCTCGGCACTGAGGTGATTGGTGAATGACTCTTATGACCACTACTTAATCTATACATCTATTGTGACATCCCACTGTACCTCATGAACATGTACAGTTACTGGAACTGTGTGTCAATTAACTGTGTGTCAATTAAAAATAAAACAAAATTAAAAAGAAGAGCCTGACAAATCACAGCTGACATCATCGCTGTCACCATCTACACGACCAGGGCTAGAGCCAGCCTGTGGAATCCCTGTGTGCTAGTTAGAAAAGTGCCCGTCTGAGCAGCTACAGCAGCGTGGGCACAGCTTGCCAAGGAGCGTGCAGGCTGGGCTTTGGCCCCACCTGCTTGCTTGGCCAAAAGTGGAGGCCTGCTCACCACTGCCACTGCCACCACCATCCTCCTCATCTTCATCATCATCAGCTGAGCAAGCTGATAAACACAGCAGGCCCAGGAGGACAAGCAGTGGCCTCCCCGTTCCTTAGGTTTGGAAAAACCATTCCACAGATCTCAAGTGCTTTCCTTCCATGGCACCCCCACTTTGAACATATACCAAAGATTGTCTGGAAGGGTCATATTTTCTTCCTTGAGCCCCCTCTGACTTTCCTGGTTGTAGTTCCCTCTTCTCCCCTTCCAGCTTGGGGAGTCGCAGACCACGGCCGGCAGGCGCAGTGATGACCTGAGGAGCGGCAGGAGTGAGATCTCAGAGCTCAGCAGGATGACTCAGAGGGTGCGAGTGGAGATTGAGGGCGCCAGGAAGCAGGTTCCCTGCAGCAGAGGAGCGGGGAAGGCTCCGTGTCCCTGGGGTAGGACACACTGTAGCATCCTCTCTCCCCCAACTCTTAGCCTTGCTACCTGAAATTCTGATGGCAAAGTAGGAGCGGCTGTCAAGGGAGGCCCCTCCTACCCAATCCTTCCCTAACCCTTCACCCACGCAAATGTACGAGGGCTCAGGACACACTCAGGTTCTGGGCGACAACCTGGAAGATGTAGGAGGTCCTGTCACCCTGCCTATGCTTGTTGCTCTGAGCTGCCCTATAGTTCTCAAACCCTTTCAGTACTCGCACTGTGGCAACCAGAGTGTCCTTTCTCTTCTCCTCAGCAGTCCCTCAAACGCCTGCTTCTCCTGCAAGAATGGGCCAAATATCTTTTTATCTATAAAAGTCCTCCTGCTGAGCCCTGGCCTCCCTGCCCCAGCATCTCTCTGCTGGGCTCCACAGTGCCCTGAGCTTTCCACAGCACGTCCTGGCCTCATACTGTTCTAGCTGCCTGCTCTCGTTTTCCCTGCTCCACTGTGGGCGCGTTGGGTTCCAGGGCTGTGTCTCGTTAATTGACATTTCCTGCCACCAGCGCGAAGCAGTGAGTGACTGGTTCAGGCACAGACGGTGGCTCCTTGGACCTTACCACTCATTGCTGCTTGCCTCAGACCTAGAGACCCCAGCGTTCTCCTCCCCTACACTGAGGACACTTGAAACCTCTCTCAAAGTCACTTCCCACATGGCATGCTCTTGTCCAGCCTCAGTGAGGTTGGGTGGTCTTGAGGAGGGACAGCCAGTTGGGGACCTGTGCTCACCTCTGTATGCCCGGGTAGGTCCTGAGGTTCAGCACACCCTCTTTTCCCTCATCTTGCCCCAGAACCACAACATGCAGGTGGCCATCACCAACACTGAGCAACTGGGTGAACTGGCCCTAAAGGCTGCCCAGGCCAAGCTGGTGGAGCTCTGACCAGGAAGGTCAGAGGGGGCTCAAGGAAGAAAATAAGGCCCTTCCAAAGATGACCTGGCCCAGCTTCTCTGTGAGTACCAGGAGCTGATGAGCATGAAGCTGGCCTTGGACCTGGAGATCGCCACCTACCACAAGCTGCTGGAGGGCGAAGAGTGCAGGTGGGCAGGTGACCTTGGCTGTGGTGGGGAAGCTGCCCTGAGAAGCAGGCGCATTAGGATCTTGTGTGAGGCCTGGTCACATCCACAGAGATTTTGCATCTAGCTGCACTAGCCCCTGCCTTCCCTGTCGTAACCCCAGTGACCCCACAGCATGACAGGGGACCAGGGAGGGCCTCAACAAATGGCTTTGTTAGACTTCCCTCACTGCTCAGCACTCTGCCATCCCCAGCTCCTTTAAGGCTCAGGGACGCATACCCATTTTGAATTTGCACACTTTGGGCAGATAAACGCTTTACTTGAAATGGGCATGCAGTGGACCCCAGGGCGAACATTAGTCACTTTTGCATGTTTCTGTTTTTGATCGACCTGCTGTCTCTTCCCGAGGACGCTGAGAGCACAACCGGCTGTTAGCGCCATATGTTTCAGAGCAGGTGAGGTCGTGGGACCAGAGGGGGCATCTGGTTCATTCCCAGTCTCCTTCCACTGAGGCATCATGAAATCTACCCCACACTCAGTCTTACCACTCTTCTCTAGTTTTCTATCATTGCTTAGGAAGTTCCTCCTGAGGTCTGACTTCAGCCCAGGCTGCTGCAGCTCACATTTGTGTTGTCTGGACAGTCAGTGGAAAGAGCCATGGAAATGGCCCTGGATTGGAAGTTCTCCTCAATTGCCAGTTGACCCCTGGGATTTGCCTGTGTTCATCGTGTGACTGTGCACAGGTCCCATCCCCATTTGAGCCTCACATTCTTCATTTTCGAAAAGACAGGATTAGATTAGCTAATCTTCGAGGTGTTCCTTAATAGTACAGATGTAGTGTTTCTATAACTTGTTTTTCTTTTCTTTTTCTTTCTACAACAGGAGGTCTGGGGAGTGTCAAAGCTCCATGTGCATCTGTAAGTACCCTGCATGCATTTCCGAGGTTGGGTTAATATCATTGATAGTAGGATCGCATAACTACTGAGCTTAGAGTGGAGTGGCAGGTCCAGGGTTTCTCTTAGACAAGGAAAATAGGTCTCTATAAAATGAAGCATTACTGATTCCCCACCTTCCCACCTCTAGAGTTGGGGGAAGAGAACAGTGCATCCACTGCTGTTCCTTACGTCTGACTCTGCTGTAGCTGAGCTCACTTGCCACTACTTCCATGGCCACCCCCTACCTTCCAATACCCCTGCACCTCTCGCTGCCCATCCTTTGGCCCTGAGTGCCTCCTCCTTCTCTGCACCTCCGTCTCCATTTCCTCACCACTTTCCGACTCCTCATGGGCAGAGAGATGACAGTCTATCTCCTTAGAGCTGTGGTCCATACCACCAGCACCATTGGTTCCGGGGCTGCCAGCCACAACCGCAGAGGCAGTGGCTCCAGCATCTCCAGCCATGGAGGCCAGAGTGTGGGTGGGAGCCAGAGCATCCAGACCACCAGCAGACAAGTCCCTGTGGGCCAGCGCTTGGGAGCCAGCGGTGCCTCCTCTCCCTCAGCCAGGCTCACACAGACCACCAGTAGCACCCAGCACACCTACAGCAAATTCTGATTGGATGCCCTCCCCCCAACAGATGCCCCCGTCTATCCGAACCCCTTCCTGCTTAGTTCTCTGCTTTGCCGGGTTCCTATGTCCCAGCCCCGGACACCTCAGGCTTGGGGCACAGTTCCTGTCCCCTCTCATGGGTGCTGAGTCTCTGCTGGGAGGACATTATTAGACAGCAGCCTCTCTGCTCCCAGCACTGAGCTTGGTTTGGGATTCGCCCTCACCCTCTCCCTCTGCAAGGTCTCCACTATTCCCCAGAATAAATTGTTGCACATTTCACTGCATTCTCACTGATGCGTTTTGTTGAACCCTGCACGGTTGGTGGGGTAAGAGGCAGGGGAGGGAAAGGAGAGGGGGTGAGAAAGAAGCTGTGTCTTCAGAGAGCAGCCTTGGGGACAGAGGATGTCCCCTGAGGGACATAGATAAGCAGAGGGGTGAGGTAGGAGGGGACAGCAGAGCCTGGCAGAATGAGGAGGGGACCAGCCGCTCCTGGTCCTGGACTCCCAGCTCTCAGGCCTGGTTTCTGACATCTCACCTGGCCTCTGACTTGCCCGCCTGCTCCAGCACCGCTGCCCCAGCTAACCGGCTAAGGCACTCCCAGGCCCGTTGGCTCCTGGCTCTGCAGTCTGCTGGCTTTGCTCACACCACAGCCACCAGAGCCGCCCTTTGCAGTTCCAGCCCTGCACTGGAGTCACAAACCCACACGGGGTCAGCTGGGTTCTGGCTTCCAGCCTTTTGGAGCTCCCTGCTGGGCCCTCAGGCCCCGTCCCCCAGCTGAGACAATCTGTGCACCCCCACCGGAATAGGGGGTTCAGGGCCTCTCAGTCTCTGTGTCCTTTTGGCCCAAGGAATGCTCCCACCTTTCCCCACCTGCCAGTCACCTTCTCCGGCAAGCCTGGCTCAGATGTGCCGCATAGATGAGACCTGGGGATCTGAGGGTTGTGGCCTGGCCCCCCCTTCAGGCTGCTGTGCAGCCCCCGGGGCCCAAGTTTGCTGGCCCTCGAGGTAGATCCTCCGGGGGCTTTTGACCTGTTTGCTTTGGGGCAGTCGACAGCAGGGTCCTCTCTCCTTTCACTTTTCTTGGGGAGGAGCGAGAAGACAAGTCTGACCACCCCGCTGCGTCCGCCCTGCTCTGCGTGTCCGCCGCAGTCTCGGGGGCTTCCTCAGTGTCCACATGGTGGCTCGTTTCTGGTTATCCCCTCTGTCCTCTGAAGACTCTGATGCGGTGTCAACCCCTTCTTCCTTGTTCTCTCTCTGCCTTCCTTGCCTGTCTTGTCCGTTTCCTCGGCCATCTTCTCTCCCTCTGTCCACACCGGATGCTGAGTTCTGTACCACTTAACCTTCTACTGAGCTGCGTCACATCCAGGAAAGAGCACAGATCTCAAGGGTCCAGCTTGACGAATCTTCTCAAGCTCAACCAGCCCAAGTGCCAGCTGCAGATCAAGGAGCAGACATTCCCATCACCCCAGAAGTTTCCTCTTGGGCTCCCTTCTAATCCCACCTCCCCACATCAATTCCCGAAAATCCTTATTCTAACTTGGGAGAGCATAGATTAATTTTACATGTTTTTGTACTTTATATACATGGAATCATACTGTTTGTATCCAGCCTCTTTGCTCAACACAGAGTTAGTGAGATCTGTCCCTCTTGTTGCAAGAAGTTATACATTATTTATTCTTACCGCTATCTCACTGGGTGGTTAAACCCCAATTCATTTTCCTGTTCTACTGACGGACACTGGATTAGGGTCCAGCTTTTGGCTGTGAATGTCCAGCACGTGTCTTTTGGGGAATCGTGTATGCAGTCCAGGTCTTTGTGTGTACTGAGTGGTGGCTTTGCAGTTCCACAAGGTGCGGGGTGTTCAGCTTTAGCAGATGGACACTCCAAACGGTTCCCAAAGTGGCTCCAGGAATGTAGGTCAGGTCTGGTTGCTCCAAATTCTTGCCAACACTGGTATTTTCTTTTGTATTTCAGCCTTTCTGGAGTAGGAGCTGTCATATGAATTTATGGGTTTAATTTGCATAGTGATTAATGATGTTGAACTCCTTTCATATTTTTTTTTGTTTGTTTTTTGAGACAGTCTCACTTTGTCACCCTAGGTAGAGTGCCATGGCGTCACAGCTCACAGCAACCTCCAACTCCCGGGCTTAGGCGATTCTCTTGCCTCAGCCTCCCAAGTAGCTGGGACTACAGGTGCCTGCCACAACGCCTGGCTATTTTTGGTTGCAGTCATCATTGTTGTTTAGCATGCTGGGCTTGAACCCACCAGCCTCAGAGTGTGTGGCCAGCACCCTGTTCACTGAGCTACGGGCGCCAAGCCTCTTTTTCATGTTCTTGTTGGCCTTTTGGACAGCCGCTTTCATGCCTGCCTTTTGCCTATTCCTATTTTTCTATTGGTGGAGTTGTCTGCATTTTGTTGGATATATGAAATATGAATATCATCTCTTCACTCTATTAATGAAACTGATCAGCAGTATTACTTATTTTTACTTCTTTGAATTCATCATTTGTGTGTGTGTTTGTGTGGTGCTTTTTGCCTCTATTTTATGTTCTAAGGCCACAGAGACTTTCTCTGGTTCCTCCAGAAGCTTTATTATTTCACATTACACGTTCAGATCTATAGTCAAATTTTGTGTCTGATACATTTTTTTCACGTGGTACCAAATTGAGGGTTTTATAACATTTAAAATATTAAAAGACATGTAAACCAGTTTATGCTTTTTGGTTTGTTTTTTTTTTTGAGACAAAGTCTCACTCTGTCACCCTCGGTAGGCTGCCGTGGCATCATAGCTCATAGCAACCTCAAACTCTTGAGCTCAAATGATTCTCTTGCCTCAGCCTCCCTAGTAGCTGGGACTACAGATGCCGCCACAACACCCAGCTAGTTTTTGTTTTTTGTTTTGTTTTGTTTGTTTAGCAGGCATGGGCTGGGTTTGAACTCACCAGCTCCGGTACACGTGACTGGCACCCTAACCACTGAGCTACGGGCTCCGAGCCAACCAGATTACTCTTAATGGTGAATGTACAGGTGTCCACTATATTGTTTTCAGTATTACTGTGATGTTCTGTCATTAAAAAGAAAATTAAAGATATTTAAACGTTGATGGGCTCCTTTGATGCCCTTCGCATGCTACATATGATTCCTGTGTGTTGCCCCACTCCCATTTCATTCATCCATGTATTCAACTTTCATCAAGCACCAATTTGAACCACAGGAGTGATGGCCACAGAGATGGAAATAATATGCATGCTCACTTAAGGGACTCACGGTCTGGTGTACATAGGGACACACAAATGCAGAAAAGTTCATCGGAACAGCTATTCTAAAAACAGCTCAGAGCCCACGCTATCTTAAACATGAATATTCCCTTCTTTCTGCCTCCTTTTAAAAATCAACTTTATTGAGGTATAACTTTCATGCAATAACAAGGCACCCATTTTCAGAGTACAGTTCCACGAGTTTTGAACAAAGGTATACCCCTGTGTGATAACAACCATGGTAAAAATGTAGAACATCTTCCAAAAGGCTCCCCAGGCCCCTTTGAAGTCAATCATGGCCCACTTCCAGCCCCAGGCTGAGGCTGCTTTCTGTCACTGTAGGTTAGTTTCACTTCTTTTCAAGTTTTATATAAAAGGAATAATACAGAATGTATTCTTTTGTGTCTGGTTTCTTTGGCTCATCATAATCTTTTTGAAATCCACGAGACATATGTACTGTGAAGATTTTGCCCCAGGCTCTGGTTTGCGTTTTCATTTTCTTAATGATGTGTTTCAGAGCTCCCTGTCACCTTTCCATCCTGCTCGCTACTGGGACTTTCCTGGCATCACCATGTTCACGTTTCCAGGGGAAAGGAGGACTGAAACTCCTGTCTGCATTTTCCAAACAGAGTGCAGGAGCAGCCTCATGCCTGACCCTCGATCCCTGCTCTAATTTTAATGTCTCTTGGCAGAGCCAACGGGTAGGTGAGGACAGCTTCTACCTTCTGACTGCATCTGTCTTCAAATCTAGTTCATGCTTAATGCTTTTGTCATTTCATTTGGGGTCACAGGTTGCAAGAAAGTATTTTATCTGTGAGTCACAAGAAGGTGTGTGTCTATGTGAGGTGTGTTTGCCTATTTGTCTGTCGGGTCAGATAAGTGAAAGGGCTTTAAACAAGTTGGAGACACTCCACAAATGTCAGATATTATTAAGTACTGGCACTTATCTTTGGCCCTATATTAAGGACTGAGGCTGTGGCATGGCTTTTGTCAGGGACCCAGGAACACTTTGAGTTGTATAAAGCTGGCTGGGTGCAGGAAGGGTGTATGTGCCAGATATGGGACCTGCTCTCTGTGGGTGTCCATGATGGCCGAGGGGAAGTAAAATGTCTTTGTTTAACTTAAGGGTGTAGCAGGGGCCATGGGCATCCCAGGGACTGGAGGCAAAGAGTTTAAGGGATCATGGTGGGCAGGGCTTTTTGCCGTTCTTGAATGATGGCTCAGTTGGGGTAGAAGGAAAGAGGGAACAGGGCTTTAAGTCAGAGGATCATTCATAGTCCACAGGACGGAGGGAGAGCCAGCCAGAGGAGGCCAGCACAGTGCCAGCCTGGCGGGGTGCACAGAAAGTGGTGGCTGGTGAGAGGATGGAGGGGGCACCCTACTGGGCCACCTGGGAGGCTGGGGAGGAGGCAAATGTCACCGGCTGGGAACTGTTCATGGCCACATAGGTCCTCTCCTGGCCCATAAGCTTGTAAAATCAGGCTCTTGATGCTCCCTGGGGAAAGCGCGAGATGGTTTAGCACAAATCGCCCCCAAAGCAAAGTGCGCTCCTTAGGATTAGGCTTAGACAAGTGTGCGTCCCATTTGTGTGTGTGTTTTTTCCCACTTCTACCTGCCATTTCCCAAACACGATGAAATCCAAGTGAATTGTTCAGAGTTGGGGTGTCCTGTAAGCTGAGCTCTGGGCGGGAAGACACCATGGACTGTGTAGTGCTAGCACAGGCAGCCTTCCCCAGAGCCCCAAGCCGCGAGTGGCTCGCTTCAGAGTGTGGGCGCCCAGGTGAGACAGGACTGAATTGGAGGCTCGCCCTGCCACTAATTGGCTGAGAGGCATCTGGTAAGCTATCTAACTCCTGAGCCTCACTTTCCCCCACCTGTAAAAAAGGATTACAAAGCTTTCTCTGTGGGGCTGAGGGTTGAATGGGAGGAGGTCAGTATTTCTTATGGAGCTGCCACCTGGCCAGTGTGCCCTGACTGGTCTTCTGCCACCATCCCTCAGTTAACCCCGAACTTCTGCTTTTAGTTTGTAAGGTGCTTTCTGTATGTCCCCATCCCCCACCTCTACCCTCCCGACCTCACAGGCTCAGCAGCAGAGACTCAGCATCCATCTAAGGCAAACAGTGGCCTGGAGCGTCTGGAGCGTCTGGAGCCTGGAACTCAGGCCTCTGTCCTCTGTCCAGGGGCTTCCTTTCTGTGGTGCTGCTCTGCTGGGCTCCCAGGGTAGGTGGAAGAATCCTCCTGACTCTCAGGCCTCTCTGTCAGGGCTGGGCCAAGTCCAGAGTTTCAGCTTCCTGGCCTAAGAACTCCTTTATGGGAGTCAGGTGCCATGACGCTGGCCCTCCTCTGTGAGACTCAGCCCAGAGCTCACCTGGATTTTAAGGACAGTGTATTATGGAGCAGTGTTTTCTCCAGCCAGAGGCCACAGGGCAGGACAGTCCTCCCCTCAGGGACCAGAGCTGAGCACTCCCTAGGTGCCCCCCCAGAGCCTCCTGAATGTGCAGCTCTTCCCAGCGCCCATCACCTGCCCTGCCAGTGTCCACTGCCAGCTTTGTGCCATGTGTCCTCAGGCCCTGTCCTTAGCCCTGAGCTCTGCATCTGAGTGCTATTTCCTAAGGAGCTGGCACTGCCATTGTTCCTCTGCCTCCTGACTGCCCCAGTGAGGGCGCAGCTTCCCCAGAGCAGAGGGGCCATGGTCACGTGCCAGCTTGGGAGCCTTGGCCCTGGCCATGGAGAGGAGCCCTGTGCTCTCGCCTCCAGGAAAGGTTCACCTGGGCTCATTCTAGGGTGGCAACTACCTGGCCAGCAGCACACTCTGATTTTTTTCCTGGAGCGTTAACAGGGAGAGCAGCTGGGCATTACAATCTGTGGGTGCGGGCAGTGAGTGGGACTGGCCCCTGCTAATGAAGGGATTTGGGATGTGCCTCACTAGAGTCCCCAGACTTCCACCCCAATCTCTTTGGGGTTTGTTGTTGAAAATGCAGACTGATGTCTCAGCATGTTCAAGCTGGACCAGGTCACTGGTAGCTGTCAGGGATGGAAACCAGCTAATTGTTCTGTAGTGTTCCCCATTGATAACAAGGAGCTGAGAAGTGACAAGAGGAAACAGAAGGACGGTGGGGGCTTCACCTGCTGCCAGGGTCTCTTTTGACAAAGGCGTAGGCCACAGTTGGAGCCTAAGAACCATTTCGATTTTGGAGTCAGGATCAGCCCCGCATGTATGCAGGAGAGCAGTTTTACAAGTTAACCCTCCTCTGTCCCCAGGACTGACTCCTTCATCAGGGAGTCAGCATAGGAAGTAGCCTGGTTCGGTGCTCAGCCCAGGAGTTTCCAAGTTGTCTTTAAACAGCAGAGATATCTCTTGAGAGATCCACATGGAGGGGTTAGGACGGTGGTGGCGATGACATGGGACATAGCCTACTGGTGTCCCTTTTCCCCTCCTAGACGGCTTCTTCCTCCCTTGTTTGCTCTGACTCTGATGTGGGAGGAGAGTGTCTGGGGTGAGGGAAGGCAAAGCCTGGAACTTCTGTGCTGTCCCAGAAGGCTGTGCTCGCTGGCCTGTGTCTGTCACATCTCCCGTCAGCTGATTCCAGGTAAAGAAGCCCCCGTTTCAGAGAGATCAAAGGCCCCCATCTCTTCATGAGGGCCGCCACCCTCCACTTCTGCCTGGGAGGGGGCTCCAGTGGGTCCAGTGTGGACCCTTGCTCACGTCTGAAGCCCTCATCATTCAGAGGAGGCAGCCGAGGCCTGGCAGGGGGATGGCTGGCTGGCAGAGTTGGGTGGGGCTGGGGTCTGGTCTCCGTCTCTGCCCAGACAACCCCATTCCTCGGCTGGGACCTCATTGTTTCTTTTGGAATTCCATCTAAGTCTAACTTGCTGCCTTATTGTCCTTTGGGTCCACACCTGCCTAGCTGATTCCTTTGCTTGAGAGACAAGAGAGATTTGCCAGCTTTATGAATAAATGGTTGTATAAATAGTGTGGCTTCTAGCATGAGGGGTTAAAGAGTCTTAACACGCCTGGAACAACATTATCTCTGGACCTTTGCCATGGGAACTTGCAAGGTACCCTTGAGACAGCTTCCACACAACATACAGGCCTGAGAGCACCTCTTAGGTTTGCTGAGAAGGAAGGAGATGGCTTGACATGTAGTTTCCAGGTAGGCCCTGAGATTCTAGCCAAAGGGATATCAAAGGTGGGGACCTGGCTTGTTTGGGGCCAGAGGAGGAGTGTGAGGCCTTAGTTGTTACCCCAAACACCTGCCCTACCCCAGAATCAGGAGAGGGACTGCCAGGGCTGTTCCCATGTTCCCTGCACACATTCTCTCTGTGTTCAGGGCTGCTGGAGATGGAGGTGGAGGCCCCATGTCTTCACCTCTCCCAGGCTGCAGGGACATGGAGACAGCTGGGGATTTTTCTTAGGACTCCCCGCTCCTTTTTGGGCTGAGAGGAGGGTGCCAGGCTCTGGTTCTGGCTGTATCACCCACTTCTGTACCTTTGACCAAGGCCCTCTCTTGTACCTATATCCTCCTTGGAAAATGAAGGACTGCTCCCTCCCTCTCATGTCTGCTGTGACACTCTGATGCAGGAGGAGAGTGTCTGGGGTGAGGGAAGGCAAGGCCCAGAACTTCTGTTCTGCCCCAGAAGGCTGTGCTCGCTTGTCTGTGTCTGTCACATCTCTTGTCTGCTGATTCCAGGTCAAAAGCCCCCATTTCAGGGAGATCAGAGGCCCCATCTCTTCATGAGGGCTGCAAACCTCCACTCCTGCCTGGGTTGGGTCTGGTGGGTGAGAGTCTCCCTCCCTCCCTTTCTCTGTCCCCACACCCCTGCCACACCTCTGTGATAGCCACCTCCAGACCCTGGGAGATGTAGGTGAGGTGGGGATAGATCTGTGGGAGCTGCCCCAGCCGGTTGCACCTGCACCTGCGCAGATCCCTGTTTCCCACTGCTGCCCGAGACTGCGATGGGGGGGTTACAGTTCCTCCCCACCTCACCCTCTTGGCAGCCCTGGGTTTCAGTGCTTGGGAGACAGGCTGGGCAAGCTGGAGCCTTCAGCAGCCTTCTCACTTTCCTTTGAAGGGGATCACTTGCTGGGGAAGAGGCGGAACGGGGCACATCTCTCTCCACCCACCCCTTTCCCTCTGCAGTACATGTAGGTTCCTGAGTGAGGAGGCCTGGGTCCAAGTCTCCATCCTGCTACTTTCACTTTCGTATAAAATGATGGATGGACAAGTTTCTTTATCTCTCCGAGTCTTGTTTTCCCCATCTGTGAAGTGATAACAATCAGAATGCCTTCTTCGTGATGTTGATGTTTAGATTTAATGAGACCTCCCGTGTTGTAGATTCAGTACAGCGTGTGGTGCACTGAAAACATCCCGTAAGAGGTCAGCTGTCACAGCCATGATTGCTATTAGGATTTTGTCCTTGTACTGAATGGAATCTCAAGAGGCCATTTCAAGTGTCCTTCTGTTTCCTCCAGGCCAGTGGTCCTTAAACATGTCAATGCATTAAAACCACCTAGGACCTTTTAAAAATTCCAAAGTTCAGATCATCTTGCTAGACCAACTAAACTCCAGTCCCTAAGGACATATGCAAGTGAAAGTCGTAGAATGAGATCTGGACCCTGGCATTCTCACTCGGGACCCTACATTATTGCTGAGGAAATGGGCAGGTAGAGAGAGATGGGGGCTGGAGAGAGATGTGGGTCCAGGTGCTAGTGGGTTTTGAAGCTTTCCAGGTGATTCCAAATTGTAGTACATTTAGAAACCACTGCTATATGTTGTCCAGCCAGTAAGAGGTATCCTTTGGGGACAAAAATTGTCCTAGGAACCTTATTCACCCTTTAATATTGACCTGAGTGGCTCATACCTGTAATCCTAGCACTCTGGAAGCTGAGGCGGGTGGATTTCTTGAGGTCAGAAGTTTGAGACCAGCCCTAATATTTTCTCTACTAAAAATAGCAAAATTAGCTGGGTGTTGGGTTAGAATCGTAGTGTCTGTTTCTCAAGGATTCAATGCTGTAAGGCGTGTGATAAAAGGCACAGGGCACTGTTATCACTAAATAACTCAGGAGGCTGAGGCTGAGGCAGAAAGATCACTTGAACCCAGGAGTTTGATGCTCTGTGACCTAGGCTGATGTCATGGCACTCTAACCTGGGTGACAGAGTCAGACTCTGTCTCAAAAAAAAAACAAAAAACAAAAAACAAAAAAACTGACCTGAGGCTAAATATCTCTTTGGGGACAAGCAAAAATCTCTCATGCTTCACTTTAACTCATTTTTTCTTGTTTCAAGAAAGTAGAGAATAGTTATCACCCTGCACAGTTAGAAGTGTTTGCTGAGAATCCCTCCTCCTGACCCACGCCCTTCCAGGGAGTGACAGCAGTCCATCAGGGGCCATCCAGCTGGCAGGAGATGGAACTGGGTGGGGGGACATTGGAAGCTAGCAGCTGGGCACAGCCAGAGATTGCAGGCTTTCTAAACCCTGCTGTCTGGGACTGGCTCTTTTACTTTATTACAATTTAATACCTGCCCATATTCATCATGAGGGTAAATATGAACCCAGTGAGTGCTGAACAAATGTCACTTGAAGACCTGGCTGATGCCCTCTGTGAGCCAGCCTAGCTCTGTCCCCACAGTCTCCAGACGGGCGCCTCTCTGCAACTGCCCCTCCCGTGTCCAGGCTCCTCACCATGCCCACTTCCCCCTCTAGGCCTTGGCAGGAGCCGTCCTCTGGTTCTTCCCCAGCACCCCCACCCCTGCGTGCCCCGCCTGCCGGCACACAGCGCAGGCCTCCTTCAAGGTCAGCTAGAGCCTGGCCCTTGCTTCTGTGAAGCCGTCTACAGTTGCTTTTCTGTCTACAAATTCTCACAGGACTCATAGGTCTCAATGCTGTAACCACAGCCACAGAACAACACTCTGACAACAGAATCATTTTAAAACTTTCTCGTCTCCAAGAACTGCGCTCCATGCTTTAGGCACCAGATGAGCAGGGTTCAGAGAGCTCAGTAATTAGTTCAGTCGTAAAACCAGTAAATGGTGGAGAGGGGCTTCAGCTCTGGGGCTGCTGAATTCTGGGGCCCACCTCTTGGTTTTCCAGGACACCATGTGTCAGTTGTCACGTTAACTCAGTTGGGCAGGCTTTCATCGCCAGCCTCCTACCCAGCGGCTCCAGAGGTACCTTTGGGGAGGGAAGGAGCTCCTGGTCCATAAAGTTTTGTCCCAACATCAAGGAGCCTCCGATTTACTTAGGTGGCGGAAGAGACAGATGTGAAGGAGTTAATTGTGCGCATTCCAGCAGGTCAGAGAGAGGTGGGCTGCAGGAAGGGGCTGGAGGGAGGAGACCACTTGCCTGACTCCTGGCAGCTTATCAAGATCTCTTCCTTACATCACCTCAGCTACTCACTGCAGTTACCCCGCACAGCTGGCGTGATTATTCTTATTTAAGAGGCTAAAAAACTGAGGCTCTAGGTGTGAAGTGTCCAAGTCCTGGGGCTAGGAAGGGGCAGAGCCAGGAGTCAAGGCTGGGTCCCAGGTGCCCAGCCTAGGGGTCTCTTCACCATTCCACTGCCTCCTTCCTGGCCGGGGCCTCCTGTCCCTCCCTTGTGACACTGAACACCTGTTTTCTCTGCTTGACTCAGAATCCTTGTCTTCAGGCCAATTTATCACCCAAGCCAGCCCATCCCCTGGCTCCACTTCCCTTTCCTTCCTCTGCCTCTACTGGTCTCCTCCTTCTAGACTCTGGGTCTGGTGGCTGAGTCTTGGGTTCCCTCTCCTACCAAGAGCTCTCCCAGGGTTGTGAGGGAAAGGAGGAGGGCTGTGTAGATCATAGATGCCCAGTACCAGGATGGCCAACAGTTCCAACTTGTACAGTATTCTCCCAGCTTCCTGCCAGGATCTGTGAGCGACTATTTTTGTGCTTGTTTAGTGTTAACAGTGCCCTGTGCCTTTTATCACATGCCTAATGTCATTGAATCCTTGAGAAACAAACACTACAATTCCTTTAGTATCCGGTGCTCTAGGGTAGGCTGTTTGCCTAAGATCACACAGCCAGTAGGCAGTAGGGCTGAGACCTGAAACCAGCTCGACTGCCTATAAACTTTAGGCTCTTCCAATCCTCATGGTGTCCTGGATGACCCAGTAAACAGTTCCCAAGCATAGAAATTGGCAATAAGAAGGCGTGGAAGCTGCTCTCAGGACTTCTTCCGACCGGTCCTCCTCCTCACTGCCGGGCCCGACACAGCTTTTTCCTTCCTACACCACCCACACTCTCTCACCTCTGTTGGGATTTCTGCCCCAACTTTTGCAAAAATATTTATTGCATGAATACGATGGAAAAGGACATTTAAAATACAGGGCCCTCTCAACCCCTAATAAAGCAATTCACTTTCTATGTTACTTTTTAAGCCTGCTTTACCTGCGTTCTTGATTTTTGTAAGCTCACAGCACAGAATGCATTGTGTATTCTGCCCTCACTTTAACACGGTATCACAGGGCTTTCTAGTTTTGCTAGAGAGTCTCCATGATGGTGGTTTTAAGTAATTGTACTCAAGTGGGCAAGACATCAGTTAGTCACTTTTCTGAGGCTGGACATTTAGGTTTTTTTTTTTTTTTTTTTTCCCCAGTTTAAAAACACTACTACATTTTGAGTGATAGTCACAGTTATTTGAGTCTGGGGGCAAACACATACCTTTGCTGGCTGACAGTGGTGCTCCCTGAATGAGCCTTCCCTGGGCGTGCTGTCTGGGAGGCGCTTGTCAGGGCATGGGCACAAATCCATGCTGGCCCGTAGTTCTTTGTTACTGGTTCCTCGGAAAAACAGAATTTGAGAATAACCATTTAGAAACATGTTATTGTTAGTAATGGAACAATTTTATATTTGTTGAATCTAAAATTAAAATTAAGGGTTGTATTTTGTGTATCTTTGTTTTTTAAAAATCACCTGTAAAGGGCAATGCATTTTATTCTATCTTACAAAAGTATTGCCTATAACACATTGGAAATGATAAAACAGAAAAAGAGATGTTTTGGGATAGTTTGTCTCCTAGCTAGAAGACAGTATTAGGTACCAGGAGACGCTCAGCCATTCAACACCCACAGCCCCTAACTGAGGAAGAACCTTACTGTTCTGCGTTTGAGGCTTACCGAGCAGCAGACACTATGAGTGGCCTCTGTTAGGGGCCCCGAGTGCCACTCATACTCAGTAACCACAGCATGATGTTTCCACATGATAAAATTTGGGGTGTGCATGGAGGTGGTAACAGTAGGGAGCAGATGCTGGGTGTGGGGAGGTCAGAACAAAACTTTGGGCCCATAGGACAATGCTGTGATGGTAGGTGTCTCCACCCTCGTCCTAGCTATAGTCCTGAAGTCACTGGACACCTCCTAGCTTTGCCCCAGATCTCCCAGGTTCACCCTCCAAACCAACAACTCAGTGGTGGTATTTCTTAGGAAGATGTCAACTAATGATTCAGGGGAAAACTGCATAGGACTTCCCAGCAACCAGATTCTAAGAGATTACTGCACTCTGCTCTCTAGATGGCAAGAGATGAATGATACGTGATCAAGTTGGGAGAGTTTGTAATGTAATTTTTGCAACTCATAGGTATGAGGTTTTGAATAAATGTTGCTTGAAGGCAAACTAAACATGAATACTCCCCTCCCAGGGTTCTGATGGTGCCCAGCCCAGAAACGTGAATATATATAGAGACAGAGCCAGGTCTCTCCCAGAGGAGTCAGAGCTGCTTCCCTCCCCATCTCTGCCTCCTCCTTGCCGAGCCTTTTCTTTTGTCTGCTTCTCTGGATGCTTTAGCAACCATGAGCCGCCAATTCAGCTCTCAGTCTGCCTTTAGCTCGAGGAGCAGGCGAGTTTGTAGAATCAGCTCCTCTGCAGGCTCTGGTGGTGGGGATAGGGGTGTGGGGTCTGTGTGTCAGGCCCGAGGGAAGTGTGGTGGTGGCAGATATGGCATCCACGAGAGGGGGTTTGGCTCCAGGAGCCTCTATGATCTGCGTGGCAGTAAGAACATCTCCATTAGCCTAGTGGGGAGGGGCGCCAGTGGTTTCCACCAGGGTAGGGGAACAGGAGGAAGTTTTGGAGGGGGCAGAGGCTTTGGGGGTGGCTGCTTTAGGAGTGGTGGCTTTGGGGGCGGTGGCTTTGGAGGTGGTGCCAATGGAGGGGGTGGTTTGGGGGCTGCTGGATTTGGGGCTAGCAGTTTTGGGCTTGGGGGTTTTGGTCCTCCTTGTCCTCTGGGAGGTATCCAAGAGGTGACCATTAACCAGAGCCTCCTAGAGCCACTTAACCTGGAAGTTGACCCTGAAATTCAGAGGGTCAAGGCCCAGGAGCGAGAGCAGATCATGGTTCTCAACAACAAGTTTGCCTCCTTCACTGACAAGGTGAGTACCTCAGGGGCAGGTAGTCTTTGTCACTGACCAAATGGCTGAAAGGGCCCTTGTACTCTGCCACATCCCACCGTATTGTGCTGTTTCAGTTTGGTGGGGACGATCATTTCCAGAGGTCCCACCTTGTCATTCACCATTATTTACTTTCCATCCACCCGTGCATCCCTGCACCCCTGCCCGCATCCCTCTCATTCCTACTCACCCATTCATCCAACCCCCCCCACACCTCCACTTCCACACATCCATCCACCCATCTTGTCCACTTATCTAGCCCCAAAATATTTACTCATCATCTGCCTTATGCCAGATACTGTGTCAGGTGCTACAGTGGTAACTAGGACATAGGTCCTGCTGTCTAGGAGCCCATACTTACGGAGCAGAGAAGGGAAGTGTGTAAAGGCGTAGTACTCTCTTCAAGCAGAGGAAATGGCAAGTGCAAAGACCACTGGGAGATGTGGGCCTCTAGCCTGGGGTGCTGGAGTCTGGTGAGAATATGGTAGGGTGCTGGTGACCAAGGAGAACGGGAGCGGAGGCGGAGGGGCCCCAGGTGACTGCAGACAGTTACGGCTGGCACCATGTAGGCTGTCTGCCAGCCTCCCTCTGCTCACTGCCCCTGCAGTCTGCAGGCTGTTGCACCCAGTGAGGGCTGGTGCACCTAGGTCCTGCCGAGGCGAGTTGGGGGTTAGCAGCAGCTCTGAGCTGGAGGGCCAGATCCTATAGCAGCAATTTTCAAATAGCGTGCCGCGGCATACTGGTGTGCCATGAGAGGATCTTAGGTGAAAATTTTTAAAGATCATTAATTGAATTATTTTCAAAAGAAGTTCGAAGCACAGTAAATATTTTCAGTTTTTTACTCTTTTTTATATATAAACATAATTTAAGTATGCCACTTAAATTATGGAACCAATAGGGTCAAGTGTGCTGTGAGATTATAAAAAAAAGGGTGGTGGTGGAAAAATACTGCCATATAGAGCCCTCTGGGATTTTGGCTTTTATTCCAAATGAAACAAGAAGCCTCTGGAGGACGCAAATATAGGAGTGACATGACATACTTTGAAAGGGCGGCTCCGCTGTGGTGTTGAGAATAGGCTGTCCGGGGTTAAGGGTGAAAGCAGGAAGACCAGTCTGGAAACCAGAAGCCTCTCCCTCCCCGCCAGGCAGAGCCCACCTGGCTGAGGAGCCTGGTTGTGGTCAGCCCAGGCCATGCCCTTAGGAGGACAGGAAGCCAAGGACTCGAGTCTTGAGCTCTGCTCACTACCCTGTGCCATAAAACAGCAGGAACCTAATCAGGTGAGAGTCTCCTGTGGTCAGTTGCTGGCAGCCTAGGGTAGCAGCCTAGGGTTACTTCATGGACACTACCCTGTGCCATAAAACAGCAGGAACCTAATCAGGTGAGAGTCTCCCGGGGTCAGTTGCCAGCAGCCTAGGGTGACTTCACGGACTGCCCTTCCTCTCTTCTCCCTGCTTCTGCCTTGACCCAACCTTGGCCTCCCAGTGGTGAATCCCACTCAACGCATTTCACCCACACAGACAGAAGAGACTCGGGTTTGTTAGTGTTGCAGATGCTCAGAAACACCATTTCCTCATGTTGGAGTGAATAAGCTGGGTGTGGGGCGAGAGCCCTATGGTGTAAGTGGCTGTTGCCAAAGGAAACAAGCCACTCTGTAAGAGGAGATTTACCTTCAAAACCAGAGTGAGCTCAGTGTCAATTTTAGGCAAGTTGACCTTGCATCCCTTGGTCAACTGTCAGAAGCCACATTGTGTTCTGTGTGCCCTGGTCCCAGAGAGAGGGAAGCTGTCTGACCCTCGGAGGGGCCTTCTGATTCCCTGAGGTCTGGGTGTGCTCTGGGGCAGCCGATCCCCCTACTCGTGGGGGAACTGCTCTGACCCATGGCCGGGGGTGGACCCGTGGTGTTCTGTTCTTAGGTGAGGTTCCTGGAGCAGCAGAGCCAGGTGCTGCAAACAAAATGGGAGCTGCTGCAGCAGGTGGACACCTCCACGCAGTCCAGCAACCTGGAGCCCCTCCTGCAGAACTATATCAGCCAGCTGCAGAGGCGGGTGGATTTTCTCAATAAGGAGCAGATGCGCCAGAACATGGAGGTCAGGAGCATGCAGGATGTCGTGGAAGACTACAAGAGCAAGTGAGGCTCCAGGTGGCAGAGCGGGGAGAAGCACGGCAGGGAACTGGTTCACGGGGCTGACGCAGTCTGCTTCAGCGTTCATGCCTGAACCCCCTGCAGTTCAAGCGCAGGGCAGTGAAGGTGTGGGAAAGGCCCAGCTTTCTGCTGTGAGGAGGAACCTCAGGCAGCCAAGGTCATCCCCTGCACCTGTTCATGTTCCTCATTTTCCCCCCACAGGTATGAGGATGAAATCAATAAGAGAACGAACGGTGAGAATGACTTTGTCGTTCTGAAGAAGGTGAGGCAAAGAGGGGTCCCTGGGGGCTGTGGGCCTTGAAGGCTGAGTGAAGTGAGCAATCCCTGTGGGATGCTCTGTGACAGGGCATGGTGGCCTCTGGGGACAGCTTGCTGGGTGTGTTGTCCAAATGCAGGGCCCTTATGCTGAAGGGCGAGTCTGAAACTGATGCTGATGTGACTCCAGAATCCCTGAGTTCTTATCTCTCCAGGGTCCAGGAAGTGAAATTAAATTAATTGACAGCATTTTGAGCATCAGTTACATGTGGCCTTGGGACCTGGGTGTCACACCTCCCTTTAGCCAGGAAAACCAGGGCTTGTATCCTTTTTTGAGGGAGTTGATGACATTTCCAGACAAGGAAATAAACCCAGAGAGGCTTTGCCATTTGCTGGGGCTGCCCTGCGAGCTGGCAGCAGGCCGCGCCTGGACGCTGAGGGCAACTGTCTCTGTTTGCTGTCAGGATGTGGATGCTGCTTACATGAACAAAGTGGACCTGCAGTCCAACGTGGACGTGCTGACTGGGGAGGTCGACTTCCTGAAATACTTTTTTGAGACAGTGAGTTCAGTCCTGATGTGAAATCCTTTTCTTTTCTCACATCTCATGAGGTGTATGGGCTGCAAGAGGGGGAGGCCTGAAACCCAGTGTTACCCTCTAGGTCATCTCCCCAGCTCCCCCACTCTACGGGCCTGAGTCAGCCATCTTCTAACAGCTTCAGTCCTCAGAATTCCCAGGTGGGGGCAGTGGAGATGGGAGGCCAGGAGCACCTCAAGGTAGGGAAAGTGAGGTCACCACGGCTGCGTGGGTCTCATTCTGTGCGGGGAATGAGGACACACCAAGACATGTAGGGGCAAACCACCCGAAATCTTCATCAGTCCTGGGGTGCTGACACAGCTAGTAGAGAACTCTGCAGAGGACAGTGTGGGGTCGTAAAGGAAGTGCAGACAGACCACCGTAGTGAGGCCAGCACACTCCTCCACCTGTCTGTCTGTGGCTTGTGTCTAACTTGGGGCACCTGCTCTTGGCCAGATGCAGTTAGAAGGTTTACTTATGGTGTGGACATCTCCATTCTATAGATGGGAAAACTGAGGCTCTGAGAGATTAAACAATAGTGGCTCCTGAGAGGGTAAATGATTGTCTGGGTTACTCAGCTAGTGGGTATACAGCCAGGACTCGAAAGTGAGTCTGAGTGGCTCCACAGCTGGAGTGCCTTCTCCTGCCTCTGGCGGCTAATGAGATCCCAAGAAGCAAAGACGCCTGTCAGGGGCCCAGTTCAAGATGGTGACCACTCCAGGCAAGGCAGGCGGAGGACAGGCATGGTGGGAGGTGGTTTCTACAAGGGCTCCTAGTTCAGGCTGCTTCCCTCTCCCTGGAGGCCGGGCCTGGGTCCCTGCTGTCTTTGTGAGGCAGTCGAGACTCTCCCCATTACCTCTCACTGCACAACCGTTCAAAGAATTTTCTCCAAGATCCCCACCTGGCCTAGGCTTGAGGGAACAGTGGGGGAAATGAGGCCTCAATGGGGAATGGGAGGAGTCAGCTTGTACTCCATGTCTCACAGGAGCTGTCCCAGATGCAGACCCACATCAGTGACACCAATGTCATCCTGTCCATGGACAATAACCGCTTTCTGGATCTGGACAGTATCATCGACGCTGTGCGGAGTCAGTATGAGCTGATCGCGCAGAAGAGCAAGGAAGAGGCAGAGGAGCTGTATCAGACCAAGGTGGGCTCTGCCCCTAGACTTAGTGCCCAGGAAAACAAATAGGACTTCTCAGGACTGGACTGTCTCTTTTTCCTTCTTTCTTTCTTTCTTTCTCTTTCTCTCTTTCTTTCTTTTTAAATTTCAGATTCATGTGAGGGTTCAAACAATTAGGTTACAATGTTTGCATTTGTTAGGAAGAGTCCCTGTTGTAGTTGTGTCCTGCACGTAGGAGGTGTGCCACGTACCCTTACACTGTGCTCATTAAGTGGGAGCACACCCATCCCTCCCTCCTCCCCTCTCCCTCTCTTCCTGTCTCCCTTCTCCCAACTTGACTGGAATTGAATTTTCCTCTGGTGTAGCCGTGTACTAGGTTGGCTACTGGCTTCCTGTTAGTATCGACTACATTGACTACTTACTTTTCTATCTTAATTTTTTTTTTTAGACCAGTGGTTCTCAACCTTCCTAATGCTGTGATGTATTTAAATTGTTACAAAGGGGTCACGACCCACAGGTTGAAAACCACTGTTTTAGACAGTCTCACTCTTTTGGCCTGGGTAGAGTGCCATGGTGTCATCATAGCTTACAGCAGCCTCAAACTCTTGGGCTTAAGAAATCCTCTTGCCTCAGCCTCCTGAGTAGCTGGAACTATAGGCCTGTGCCACCGTGCACAGTTACCTTTTTCTATTTTTAGTAGAGATAGAGTCTCACACTTGTTCAGACTGGCCTCAAACACCTGAGCACAAGTGATCCTCCTGCCTCAGCCTCCAAAGTGCTCATGCCTGGTCTGTCTCTTTTATTTCTAAAGTAAAATGTGTTTGTTATAAAAATTCTAGAAATTACTCATAAGGATTACCCAAATCTCACTATCACTATTAGTATGTTAGTATTCTGTCTATCAGTTCTTTGTAGCTAACATTTATTGAGAACCTATATATGGCTGGCACTGCACAAATTGCCTTATATATTTTATTTCATTCAGTCCTTCCAATAATCAATATGGTAGGAATTTCATTACTGCCATTTTATAGACAACAGAGTGTGAGATTACCTAATTTCCCTAAAGGTGCGTAGCTAGTAAATGGCAGAGCCAGAATTTAATTAAACTCAGGTGTCTGTCTGCAAACCTATGCTTCTAACCATTACAATGTTTTAATGTTTTTTCCATAATGGAATCTGTTAAAATATGGTATCTTGCATATCATTTATGAATGCCTTTCTGTGACATCGAATATTCCTCCTAATTTTTAACAGCATGGTGTTCCACTGTAATATTATTCCCTCTTCTATTAGATGAGTATCTTTGTAGCTAAGTCTTTGGGCACATCTATGGTTACTTCTTTACCATAAATTGACCTGGACCTTTTTGGATGGTAAAGCTCTGGTTGAAGATACCAAAGCTGACAGCTCAGTCACTAAATTCTGAATAACTGGCACTTGATGATCTTCTTTGTAGATTACCTGTGGCCAACTACAATCCCCACTGACCTCTGTCCCATTTTCCTGCAGACAGGTGTTCTGGGAGGGAATAGATTTCTGAATGAGACTGGGGAGGGAGATGTCAACAGTGAAAACGTCAGGATACACAGGCTCCACGGCCCCTTCAGAACCATGTCCTGTGGGTAGAGTTCTGGCTGATGGAGCAATACAGACACAGAAACAGAGAGGAAAATGAGGACATGAAAGCTAACGGCTAGGGAAACCATCCTGGGGAAGGGTGGGGAGAAATATGGTGGGGTGGAAAAAGTGAGGAGGTCCAGTGTGGGTGAGGACCAGTGTGAAGGCTTAGCAGGGAGAAAGGTCACGCAGGAGCAGGTTTCTCTGGCTGGAGGGTGAGCCTGTCCAGGAGCTGGGGGGAATGAGGGAGGCTTGGTATGGTGTGCGCGCGCACACACAGCTTGGGTGAGGGAGGTTTGGTATAGTTGGGAGTGTGTATGTGGGGAGATTATAGTGCTGGGTGGGGCTGACTCTGGGGAGCTCTCAGGGCAGAGAGGCCTAGCCCTGCCCCTTCCTGCAGAGGCTTGCAGTGGGCAGCAGGTGCTGACCACGATGCTGCCTTTGGCCCTTAGTGCCAGGAACTCCAGGTCGTGGCATGGAGACACGGAGATGACCTGAAGAACAGCAAGATGGAGATTACTGAGCTCACCCACACCATTCAGAGGCTACAGGCAGAGATCAGCAACATGAAGAAGCAGGTGGGAAGGGAGCTCAGAGAGGGCTGACCAGGCACTTGCCTCCCGCCGTGTTCTGCCAGGTCGGACTCCTGAAACTCAACCCCCAAAAGGTCTCTGATTCTTTCTGGGGCAGAAAGACCAGACGTACTCAGCCATTTCGGATGCAGAGGAGAGAGGACAGCAGGCCCTCCAGGACGCGCAGCAGAAGCTGCAAGACTTGGAAGAGGCCCGGCAGCAGGCCAAGGAGGAGCTGGCCCGGCTGCTGCGCGACTACCAGGAGTTACTGGGAACCAAGCTGTCCCTGGATGTGGAGATCTCTATGTACAGCCAGCTGCTGGAGGGCGAGGAGAGCAGGTGGGGAGGGCAGGACGCAGCTGGGAGCAGTGGGACTCTGTGGAGAGAAGAGGTAAAAGCTTTTCTGGGAGGATCGGTAGACCAGGGTGAACAGAAACATTCAAGTGAGGAGCAGCGAATGTGTGAACTGGTGAGGCAGGGGAAGCCACCGTTACCGTTTTCCTGCCTCCAAGTAGAATGTCCCCAAGCCCTAACCCAAGCCACTGTGGCCAAGTGTCACGTGACTCACTGCCCCCCTGCCCTCTGCCCATGCACACACTTCCCGTAAGATTTGGGGACAGCTCCCCCTTCACACAGACAACTCTGCCCCTGACATTTTCAGGTGGCTGCCTTCTGTCTTTCAGCTTCTGTGGGTCTGGCTGACAGTGTGGTTTGGCTTTACAGGATGTCAGGAGAGCTGCAGAACCACGTGAGCATCTGTAAGTAGCAGAGGCCAGGGCCAGGGGCTGGTTGGTGCTGGGCAGAGAGGGGGAAGGGTGCTTGTAGGATGACCAGCAGCAGGGAGCTGAAAGCCTGCATCCTGGATTCCTAACAGCAAAGCCCAGGAGAGCTCCCTGACAAACTGTCTGCTGATAATGATTTGTACGGTGCTTAATAATCAGCAGTGGCCAGAACTCTTTAGCGTGTACATTCAATAGACAATGACAATGTGCTGCTTCAAGGAGCCCTGTCATCTCTCAACTGTATCAGTATACAAGCCAGAAGTTACCCATGATCAAGGATGCGGGAGGGGGTGGGGCAGGTGGGTGCTGCCGCCCAGTCCTCTGACCCCGTCCCTCTACCCGACAGCGGTGCAGAACAGCCAGGTGACCGTCGGTGGCGTGGGGAGCGGCGGCAGAGGCTCCGGAGGTTATGGCAGAGGCGGTGGTAGAGCTTATGGAGGAGGAGGGGGGTCTCGAGGCGGCAGCGGCAGCGGTTACGGGGGAGGCAGCGGCGGGAGCTACGGAGCAAGCCGCGGTGAGCAGGGCGGCGGCAGAAGCGGTGGGTCGTCGCGCCTGCAGATTTTCAGGACGTCCACCAACACCTGGTACAAGCACATCCTGGAGTAGACACTCCTGCGCGCTTCCCTGCCCGCCCTTCCCCGTCCCCTCTCCTGGACCTTTCCCTTGGACTCCCTGGTGGGGAAGCAGGCTGGATAAACACAGGCAGCAGGACACTCTTTGGAGGGCACAGGCTTGCAGTCAAAGTCACAGACACATTCTTGCTCGGATTCTGCAGGGGGTTGGGGTCTGTTCTGGGGACACCTGAGGCCTGGGATGGGGGAGTGCATCTAGAAGGTGCACAATGGCGAGCTGATGTCCCAAGCCCAGGTTCCTTTTCCTGCACCTGGGTGAACGATGACCCTCTCCCCAGGGGAGCACAAAATCATCCCTTTGGGCAAGCATCCCTTTGTCGGCAAGGCAAGCCAGCTGGGCAAGGGGACCCCTGAACCAGGGGCCAAGCATGACCTGCCGCTTGGTTCATAGCCTCATACTTTGCTGTTAATGGAGGGTGTAGATTTGCTGCCCACATCAGATTTCTGTAAGTTGTGTTTGTTCTGATCTGCTCAAGAGGCCTTTGTAAACAGCACAGAGTAGTAGTATTTCAGAGAATGTGGGGACATGAGTCCTTACCCAAAGGGAAGCCTGTTCTTGGCAGTGGCTGAAGGAGTTGATGAGCAAACCATTAAGTTCTGCTTTTGTCCTGGACCCCCCACCCCATAGCTCCATTCTTTGGAAGCCTGACCCTTCCCGAGTTCTGCTCCGAAACTACCCTACTGAGAACTGTCCAACAGGTGGGCACAGGCCGCCCAGCTCTGCCCTACCCATGTGTCCAGGGCCCGAGGAGTCTGAGGATCTGTCCCGGGTCTTGGGAGGGTCCAACCCTGAATCAGTCTAGAAGCTGCTGTTCGATTGCAGAGAAGTTTAACTCTCTTTCCCGGACTTCATAAGCCCCTTCCACCACCTGTTCTCTGTGCCTCCGAGAATTTTTGTGAAAATTTCCACTCTAATTTTGAGTTTTATGCAAGATGCTTGAAATGTGCTGGAGGAGGAAGGGGAGGAGAATGCATCACCTACTGCCAGGCCCCGAGAGAGGGAACGTGCTTTGCTTCCGGATCTGGAGTCACCCTCACTTGTTTGCTGAGTCCTGACGCAGCCTTCAAGTTCCTGATTCTCTTGGGGGAGCCTGTGGGTTCAGAGTGTGGGTTCTTTGTGACCTCATCACTTCCTAGTTCAAAGTTGTGCTTTGAAGGGTTCAGCGTTTCTGGTGTTTCTATAATAAATTTTTCTGTTTGGTTAGGATGTCAGTTATTTCTTCTTGAATATCTGTAGGCCTCTTTTGGAAATTTAAAGTTTATTATTTTTATTTTTTAATACAATTAAACCAAATAATATATGATCTTAAAGAACCTAGCAGACATAATCTTTAATCCTTCTTTTTTTGGAGACAAAGTTTCACTATGTCACCTTTGGTAGAGAGCTGTGGTGTCACAGCTCACAGCAACCTCAAACTCTTGGGCTTAAGCGATTATCTTGCCTCAGTCTCCCAAGTAGCTGGGACGACAGGCACCTGCCACAACTGTGTTTTTTTTTTTTTTTTTTTTTTTTTTTTTTTTGATTGCAGTTGTCATTGTCGTTTGGCAGGCCCAGGCTGGATTTGAACCTGCCAGCTCCAGTGTATGTGGCTGGTGCCCCAGCCGCTGAGCTACAGGCATCGAGCCATAATCTTTAATCCTTGAAGTGATCATTTATTCAAAAGTTAATCACATTTGTTCAATGGGCATTCGTTAAGTAAGCTCCCACTGTGGCAAGCAGTGGCCCGGGCACTGGGAATGCAGTATTGAATGAACAGGTGTCTGAATTTTAAGGTGCTCACGACTCAAATGACATGTTACAATGAGGGAATGTTCAGAGAGAGGAGGAATTAGAGTCTGTGCCTCTTTGGGCCTCCTGGTGTGAAGGTGGAAGCAAAGCCTATGCTGAGGACACAGGACAGTAGGTCCTGTAATAGGTACCAGTGCTCGGGGACTGGAAAGTGGAGCAGGGCTGAGGAAGACAGATGGAGGAAGGGAGGTCAGGGAAGGGCCCTCCGGACAGGGACAGGGCAGTAGTCTGCTCAGGGACTGAGGCATTAGAGAGGATGAAGCTGTGTGAGCGGGGAGTGGGCAGGCAGGAGAAGCTGTGAAGGGGAGGGAATGAGGCCCATGATTTTGGCGGGGGGGTTGGTGGTTCAGGGCAGAGGTATCTTTAATGGATTCCTGGGGGAAATACAGATGTATAAATTCAAGACTGAAGAAAGTTAAAACATTGCTTTATCCTATGTGGTATTTCTGAATCTGTGAAAAGGAGTCACATAAAAGAAGTGCCCCCCTTTCTCATTCCCTGAAAGATTACAGATGTAATTTGGATATGGGATTCAATTGAACACAATTGAAGCAGCCCACATCGATAACATTGGGTTCCTGGGCACTTACATTCTCTCTGAGAGCTTTCTCCCTGTCTAACCTGTCCTGGCACCTGTCAGGGGGCCAGCTTCTCATCCGGGAAGGGGGAAGGTGGGCAGAGGGCCTGCCCAAAGGGAAGGAGAGATGGAGCAGGCAGATGCAATGTCCTATGCTTGCAGTCAAAAACCAAGAGTGCAAGAACCAGGAATGGAAGACATGGACGAGACCAGCCAGCATAAAAATGATTTAGAGTGTTCAGCTGACAGCGAGATGTGAGTCAGTAGGGTGTGGTGGCTGTAGGAGGCGGCATGGCAACCAGGAGGAGAGTGGTGTCTACAGCTTTGTTTAGGCTCTTCTGGGGTCAGACTACTCTGTTGGCTTTGAGCTCCGAGGGTATGTTCCAAGGTTCCTGGGATTCAGGCACACGGTTCCCTCTATCTGTCCTGTGTTTTCTGGCATAGTCCCAATTGGGAAGGGGCTGAGGCCCATTAATTGAATGTGTTTGGGGGCGGGGGGGTCAGGACAGAGGAGAGCAGCTAGGACAGTGGTAATGGGCGATTGGGAACTTGGCCACATCAGGAATTGTTGAAGGCTCTGGAGAGAAGTCTTAGGGGAAATGTGACATCTAACCACAAAGATTTGAGGAGCTTCCAGAGGACCACAGGAAAGGTGTTGTCCCCAGCTGATGACCCAGATATACAGGTAGGAGCAAGTGCAGATTTGTCTCAATATAGGAAGCATCTTTCTACTGATCTCAAGATGGGAGAGGTCACCTGGGGAGTTATCAAGTTTCAGGCAGAGGTTGGCTAACCATTTGGCAGAGGGTTGAGGGAGGAAGCAGACGGTGGGTGGGGACATGTGTATGAGAGTTCACGTGGTAGAGCCTGAGAAAAGGAACCCTCCCGTCTGTGTTGTATGGAAGAATATGGTCAGACGCCAGCACAGGGAAAGTCATGAAGAGGCCAGGGGCCCTAGCCAGGGTCACAAAGTGAATCCAAGTTTCCTGGCACCCGTAGGTTGGTTACAGGGTACAGATTAGGTTCTTCCCGCATCCTGCCTGTGTGTAAGGTATTCTAAGGGAATCCAGGCTGGCCGTGGAGAAGCACAGGGCAAGGCCAATCAGAGGGCACTTTCCCCATCCTTCTCCTGGGAATGAATTGGGACTATCTCAGAAAACATGGCCCTGCCTTTTCTCTTCAGGAGACTTGAAGAGAAAGGGCACAGGGAGGACTAGGGGACAGATGATAGGGACTATGTGTCTGAATCCCAGGAATACTGGAATAGAGATCCCAAGGGCAGGGGTGTGAGAAATAGGGTCGAGAGAGGAGAGGAGTTAGTCAGAGAAGAGATCTTGGAGTCCAAGGGAGAAGTCTCCACTTGGTGTTCTGGGCAAGGGGGAGCTGCTCTGGGGACCTGAGCAATGAGACACTGGAAGTTTCCTGGTATAGGCAATGTTCTTGTTGGAGACTATGAGCCATCTGTCAGGAGGACCTTCTGCTCATCTCAGTGGAAACAACAGCAATTCTATACACCATGCACAAAATGCTTTGTCTCGGATGAGTCTGACTGTCCCTGGGAGTGCACTGGGGAGACCACACGTAGGGGCTCTGTTGTCCTTCCAGGGGAGCACTCCATCCCTGGTGCTGATCGGTGCTGTTCCCACAAGGCAGATACTCAGAGGAAGAGTGAGACAGACCCAGCCAATAATCCAACAGAAGGGCCGCCATGAGGGGGGGCAGAGCAGGGCAGGGATTCCCAGGGAACATTCGCCAGCACTCCTCCTCTGAGAGGCCACAGCAGGGTGGGGCACTCTGGAAATAAATCTAATTCCACCAGCTTCTCATCTACAGAGATTTTGATCTCGGAACATGGTGAACAGGAGGAGCAACCATTGGCTCAGTAAAATTCTAACTCTGTCTGACCTTGGACCAGGTGTGAGTTTCTGGGCTGGGAAAGTTCTTGGTCTAAGGAAGAGAGAATAACACCCCACCCTCAATTACCTAGCCCTTTGGCCCACATCTTCAAACAAGCCATCTGTTCTGACAGCCCCCCTGCAAGCTCAGTGGAACTCCCATTATTTTGTTGTACCTGCTGCCCTCGTTTTACAACCTTCTGATCATTCCAGGAAATGAGATGTCTTCGGGTTGATCAACGATTAGCAGGGAACCTAGGGTGTTGGGGGAAGGGTGTCTCCAGAATAGAGGGTCGGTTCCAAACAGCCCAATCTCCAGCCCAAAGGGGCTTCTAGAGGACTGCAGGTGTGCAGCCTGGCATTCACACCTGCCCCAGTGTGCTCAGCCCCGGGCTTCATCCCCATCCCGAAGGGCAGGTGCCGGCAGGGAGCGTGAAGGTTCCCCACCTCTGGCCCTGGCTCCCTGTGCCTTCATATGGCCAGCATCTCTTCCCCCATATGATGGCTTTTGCTTCCCTGTGACAGGTTACATGCCCCTTAAGGCTTTCTCTCACAAGGGGCCCCATTTCAGGAACTTAAACTTCCTTCCCAGCCTTTTCACTTTTTCCAATAAAGCAGGGGCTTATTCCAATTTTTTTTTTTCCTAATTATTATAACAGCTTCTCTCACCCAAACGCAAGGGTGAGAGAGAATCCTTTTCCCCTTCTTTATCATTATCTTACTACGCTGTGCTTTCCCTACAAAGTAGAGAATTCCTATTTTACAGGGGAGGAAGTTTAGGCTCAGAAAGTGTCAGTGACCTGCCTAGGGTCACACAGCTAGAAAGGAAGATGCAGTCAGGAATGGGGTCCGGGTCTGGCTGACTCCCTGGCAGAACAAGACAGCCTCCACTGCCTCTCTCCTCTGCACTCATCTTTGGCTCCTTCCTTCCTGGCCCCTGCTCTGCTCCAACTTTGCTAGTGACTCCTGGGGACCTCTGTCTTTGCTGTCTGCCCTACCAAGGCCGCCCCTCAGACTGCACCTCTCCCTCCTACATAAGAAGCCTCGGCCCTTCCTCTGCAGCTGGCAGCTTTCCACATCTCTATACGCCTCCCCATTGTCTGTGCTTCCCCTTCGCCCCTCCCAGGCTCCGGTTCTCCCCACTCGCCTGGGATTCTCTTCTCCTACATCCCCGTGGAGTCCCGGAGGGCTGGGCTTGTCACTGCTTGTCTCTCTTCAACTCTTTTCTCAGTCCCATCCCTCGAAAAGCTCTCAAAACATCACCACACCTGCCTCTGCCATGCCCCAAAGCCAGCCCTGCAGCAGCCTCAGCTCAGCAATCAGTGCTGGGGTGTGTGTGAGTCCCAGTGTCACAGGTGCTTTGGCACTCTGTCAGGGGACTCTGCGACACAGGGGACTGAGTCTTCCTTTCAAAAGGCTTACAGATTCTACAGACTTACTCATCTTTTTTTTTTTTTTTTTTCACCAAAAAGGCTTACAGAGCAATAGAGGGGCCAGCAAACACACACACAAAAAGAAGCCAAAGTGTATCAGCACATACTTGAATCTGGTGGCAACCAAGTTTAGGAAAAGTAACCAGCAGAGCAGCAAGGAAAACTCCCTGGAGGAGGTGGGTCTGGGCCCATCCACTGCCTGGTGGAGCCAAGGAGATGAAGACATTTGCCTCCAAGGCCTGATAGACCAACATAGACCAATGTTGGTCTATCAGGAATTGAGACGTCTGGGGACCTAGAGTTGGACTATGTGTAGGGGGTCATAGCGAGTTGCCGAAGCAACTGGAAGGCCTCTCAGAGAAGAGAAGAGTAGAATTGGGCTTGGAACACAGAGAGGAACAGAGAGGAGAGGGAAGAAGAGGATTGAACAGTCTGGGCAAAGTATGGAGTGGAGGAGTTGAAGTGAGCGGCTGGGTGAGAGGGTGAGCCGGGAAGACGCAGGTGGATGGAGCAGGCTTGCATCATGGCGTGCTGCAAGCATGGCTGGTCTGTTACCAGATGGGCGATCTTGGGGATATACTTTAACATCTGTAAACCTAAGTTGTCTTTTCTTTAAAATGGGGCTGTTAACTACCACCACATGGATTTTTTGTGGCTTTTAAGTGAGGTGTAGCTCCTAACACATAGTTGGTGCTTGTAGATGTTAGCACCTATTTTCCCCTGATTTTGCCTTTATTTTATAAGTGCAACAGACACAAATAAGCCAGGAGCGAGGGTGTGTGGCTCATGTCTTTGTCTCATATTTGTTTTTTAACATCCTTGTGCTCCTGGGGATATCATAGGAGATGATGAGCTTGATTAGCAGACAGTACCTTTTAGATCACCTCAAAAGTGATCAGTGGAAAAAGAATAAGAATTTGATTCAGAAATGGGAAGGTTCCCAGGAATTGATTGTATGACTCAGAAAAATTTTTTTTTCTTTTTACTTTTTTGGACCTGTGTTCTCATTTCTCTGCCAGGCGGGTTAGATGGTGTGTCTCTGGATCTCCATGGATGGCAACATTTGTGATTTTCTGCACACGGATTTATGAAACCAGTTCCACTTATTGTCTGAGCCTTTTATACAGTTTAGGAGAAAGATCACTTGAATTGAAATCAGAAAACTCAGGTTGTAGCCCCAATGGGTCTTTTCCTAGCTGGAATGTCTATAGCAAATCTTCTCTCTCTCTCTCTTTTTTTTTTTATTGTTGGGGATTCATTGAGGGGACAAAGAACCAGGTTACACTGTCCCTCTTACAATTGTGTCCCTCCTCCAAGAGGTTTGTCACACACTGTGACCCTCCTTCCCTCTCTCTGCTTCCCGCATTCCCCTACCCCCCATGTACTAGGTCATCAATTATCCTCATGTCAGAATTGAGTACATTGGATTCTTGCTTCTCCATTCTTGTGATGCTTTACTGAGAAGAATGTGTTTCAATTCTATCCAGGTTAATACAAAAGATGTGAAGTCTCCATCTTTTTTAGTGGCTGAATAGTATTCCATGGTATACACATACCACAGCTTGTTAATCCATTCCTGGGTTGGTGGGCATTTAGGCTGCTTCCACAGTTTGGAAACACAGCAAGTCTTCCAATCTCTCTGAGCCTCAGCTTTCTGTTTCATAAAATGGGTCAAAAACAGCTTGACACCCTCATTCTCCAGGCTCCTGTGGGGATAGTGTTTGTGTATGTATTGGGTGAAGTAAACTGTGCAAACAGAAGCTGGCGATGATTTTTATTCCTCTTGTTTCTTTTTAGTCCACAAATTGTCATCCAGTTGCCTGACCATTCACCTTTTTGTTTTTTGTCTTTGTAAGTTTCTTAGTTTGGAGATGGAGGCGTGGTTCTCTGCCAAGATCTGTTCTTGGCTGGCACACACATGCACACAAACATGCATTTGCACACATGTGCACACCCCTCCAAAATGCTAGAAGGAATCGATCAGGCAGAATGATGTGTCTCATGAGGGAGTATGCTGAACTAAAAGAATTTTGACTGCCTGTCAGAAATGGTTGGGCAACAGGCATTACCATGCCAAGACCATCCCAGGCCCATTGTTCCCAACGAGACCTAGATTACTCACTCCCTAAAGAGATGATTGGTTTAGCAGCCTAGGGATGTTAGTGCTAAGACAGAGTCCCAGACGGAGGTGCCGTGGAGATGGGGGAGAAGAGGGGCACTGTGGAGAAGTGGGGGGCACTTTCTAGGAAGGGGGTAGGGGAAGAGAGGAGGGACAAGGCTCCGTGGTGAGGACCGTCTCATCTCATTGTGATGAGACAGTCTTCGCAGACTCCCCTTCTCCTGCAGACCTTGCATTCTGTAGTGGAGCCTTCCCATGCAGGTCCATGATCTACCACTCAGAGTCATATGGAGCCAGCTGAAATTGGAGGTGGCCCCCACCCCATTGACTTTTCGTGTTGGTGTGCAAACATGGGGAGTATGCCAGGCTTCTAAGAAGTCTCTGAAAAAAAGTCTGTGTGGGGTTCTGGTCTTTCCAGATCTTGATGCCAAGACTCTTCACTGATATTGATTAAATGCTGCTCTCCAGGAAGTCCTCTGGAGTTTGCTGGCCCATTGCAATACACTCTGGGTACTCTTGCCTTTGGACCAAAGCAAAGTCTCCTCACTGAACTCTCCAACTCCGATGTCCCCTTCTCAGAAGGAATTGAAGATACATTTTCCAAGTACTTGCATGTGCCATGAGCCAAAGATTTGGAGGGATAAAATAGGCCTCCTGTGTGGACAGCTTCCTGTGCTGTCTGCCTTTGTGCACAGCAAACAGCATCATTTGAATTCAGTTGCTGTGCTGTCGGATGACACACTGTTCAGGATTTGCACACGATAGCTAGACAGCTTTGCTTCCAATCCCACTTATGCTATTTACACCCGAGTAGATGTGGGCAGGTTATTCCACCCCCATGCCTCAGTTTCCTGATTTTTACAATGAGTAGAATAATAGCATCTATCTCAAAGTTGCTGTGGTAGTTAAGTGAGTTAATACGTATAAAAATGCAGACCAGTGCCTGGCACATGGTCAGCTTTTGGTATGTGCTAGCTGTTATGTCATTATCATTGCTGGCTCCAGAACAATTTAAACTTCTCAGATCAGACTTTTTAGGCTCCCTTCATTGTCCTCTCTTCCAAATCTGCAGTCATCTCTTTGTAGTCCAGCACGAGGCTCAGACCACCTGTCAAGCTGCACCTCCATGCCTTCTCCACAGGGATTTTACAGGGATTTTCAGCGTTGCTTGCATGCCATCCATTGACTCCTGTTTTCTGTTGCTGGTGTCTCTGTCATGCCTCTGGTGTCTGTCTCCTTCTCTATCTTTGAAGCAAAGAAGTAACTGGGAAGCTTGGAAAAAGAACATGTCCTCCTCTCCTGGTCCTTCATCCTTACCCACTCATCCTCTCTCCCCTTAGCTCATCAGTGCAGTACACTTATAAAGTTTATATTTGAAAGAACTTTTAATTTTTTTTTAGTTACTGTAGCTCTTACTCTGTGTCAGGAGACATAACTTGGTGAGCTCTGGGGTTTGGAGAGAAGATCTCAGAAATCAGCCAGAGAGCTCCTCTGAGCCCCAAACCCGGGAAACGGCACCTGCTGTGCCCAGTGAGAGAGTGTGCTTAGTAGCTCACAAGGGCAAGGTGAGAATGGAAGCTTACAAACCTTTGTGATGGGAATTATGAAATCCTAACAAAAAATACCAGATGTGGGGTCCTATTTCCTAACAAAAAATAGCAGATGTGGGGTCCTATTTCCCCAAAGTCACAAATGCTTGAAAGGAGATCTGGTCTGATAAAATGATTACCACACGAGCCAATCTTGCAGGCACAGCAATTTTGAGAGCCCATCCTGGGAGCTAGGTGTGTAGTGTTTATTGTATTGTTGAGGCTCGTAAAAATCTTGTATGGCTGCAGGCGAGCCAAACCCTGAGAGGTGCTGCATCTTGGTTGACACCAGAGGACCCAGCCCTGTTCCCTTCCTATATAAGGGGAAGGCTCTGTGCTTGGGGTAGAGGAGTGCCTAGCTCCTTCCCTCTCTCTACTTTGCTCCTACTTCCCTCTAAGTCAACATGAGCCGGCAGTTCAGCTCCCGGTCTGCGTACCGGAGTGGAGGGGGCTTCAGCGGCGTAGGGGGCTTCAGCTCTGGCTCTGCTGGGATAATCAACTACCAGCGCAGAACCACCAGCAGCTCCTCGCGTCGCAGTGGGGGAGGCGGTGGCAGAGTCTCTGGAGGCTTTTGTAGTGGTGGTGCTGGTGGCGGCGGTTTTGGAAGTCGGAGTCTTGTTAATCTCGGTGGCAGTAAAAGCATCTCCATAAGTGTGGCGAGAGGGGGTGGACGTAGTGGTTTCGGTGGTGGTTGTGGGGGTGGCAGCTTTGGGGGTGGCGGCTTTGGGGGTGGTAGCTTTGGAGGTTTTGGGAGTGGTGGTGGTTTTGGGGGTGGTGGATATGGGGGTGGTGGATATGGGGGTGGCGGATATGGGGGTGGTGGATATGGGGGGGGCTATGGGCCTGTTTGCCCCCCTGGTGGCATACAGGAAGTCACTGTCAACCAGAGCCTTCTGCAACCTCTCAATGTGGAGATTGACCCAGAGATCCAAAAAGTAAAATCTCGAGAAAGGGAGCAAATCAAGTCACTCAACAACCAATTTGCCTCCTTCATCGATAAGGTAAGTTTACCCACTCAGTGTGCTGAAGTGAGGTGGGGCTGCTGGACTGCATGGGACAAAGGTGGTTGAGACATGTGTGGGTTTGAATCTCAAGTCTCTGAGTTTGGATGACTAAAAGGATATTTTGTGGAAAGGTCTCCTAAGAGGTAGAAGGACACCTATAGATGGTGTTAATGGCTAAACTCTCTTAGACAAAGGAGTCTGTGGTCTACTTACACATGGGACAGTTTGACACTTACATTTTAGTGTTTTTGTTTGGCTCTTGAGCTGAACTGGGATCATATCTGTTGAATGAATAGAACAGCTATGGTTTAACTGAACTTTCTAGGGTGCAGATGATAGCCTTGGAGAGGTCTTTCTAACCATACATAAAAAGGAGCTGAGTATGTTTGGTTTTGTAGAAGAAACTGTTTAGTGAGTCAGGGCCAAACATCTTTTGCTGTCAGAAGGGAGCTCTGCCCTCTGAGAATATTCTGTTGGTACTGCATCAGGGTGAAGTTTGTTTTATACTAACATTTCTAAGCATCAGCCCAGGAAAAACACATTAACCACTTTTAGCTTTTTGCTTAATCATCATAATATCAACCCAAGGTTACCCACAGTAAATTTCAAATCCAATTTTGGATTTTCCCAGCATACTTTGAAACTGCATGGATGCCCAAGAGGTGAAAACCAATTTTTATAGTAATCTACCAAAAAAAATTAGAAGGCAAATCTCTTACATATGTATGCATTTCAAAACACAATTGCAATAACTGTATATGTGCTTTGTTATTGGTACTTGAGGAGCTACTCCCTTCCGGGGCTCCTCTGAATTAACAATAAGCTGAGTTTTGTTAGGAAGATGATGTTCACTTGACCATATTCTTCTTATTTCTCTGTTTGTCATGGCTAGGAAATAGGAATTGAAGTTCTTTTCCAAATGAAGCATGGGCCTTGCTATGTGGCGGCCATTGGGACTCTGTGGCCATGGAACATTTCTGCACCGGGGTAACGGGGTCTTGTGGTTTTAGGTGAGGTTCCTGGAGCAGCAGAATCAGGTGCTGCAAACAAAATGGGAGCTGCTGCAGCAGGTGGACACCTCCACGCGAAGCCACAATTTAGAGCCTCTCTTTGAGCAATATATCAGCACTCTCAGAAATGAAGTGGAAAGTTTGAAGAGCAATCGAAATCGGATGGATATGGAGCTGAAGAACATGCAAGACATGGTGGAGGATTACCGCAACAAGTAAGACAGCCTGGCCAGGCAATTCTTGACTCTTGTTCTCTAAGAGTTCTACAAAGTGATAAACATTATGCAGTTGTGACTTTTCTTAGGTTAGGGCCACATCACTTTAACATTTTTTCAGAAATCTTCATCTTCTCAGAAGATGGAAAGAGGCTAGTGGTTTTATTGCTCAGAAGAAAGGAGTGGCTAAGAATGACCGAGGCTCATAAAAGGAAGGCCATGCCCTTGCAGTGGAGAATGCTGGATTTCAAGATTCACCTCCTCTGACTCTACTAATCATTTCTGTTTTCCTGCAGATATGAGGATGAAATCAACAAGCGGACAAATGCAGAGAATGAATTTGTGACCCTCAAGAAGGTGAGCAAATTCTGTAGAATGGAACTCACATACGAGGTAAATAATAGAAAAGGATCTCCAATTACTAAGCAGAAGGAGGCCACGATGTGGAGAAGCAGGTACTGGATCTGATGAGTATCTGGAGCTGTTTTCTCATATCATTGTGAATCTGGACTTATCCAGGCACTCAGATCCTCCACACTTTTCAGCACCTTACATACTAAGTGGGGAGTTCCCTTGATTATGATATCCGAGGGTGAAGCAATCCAGGAGTTGTGATTTACCTAGGTAAAAAGATGTAGAATAGGCTCCAAACTCCTGTTCTGCTTGGAGAGTTCCCTCACAGCTAGTGAGAGGGACCTGTCCTAGAAAGAATATGGCTTTACGATGGTTTTTGTCCCCATAGGATGTGGATTCTGCTTATATGGCAAAGGTGGACCTTCAGGCCAGGGTTGACAACTTGCGAGGTGAAATTGACTTCCTTAGCACACTCTACAATGAGGTGAGTCTTCAAATTTCAATTAAGTTTACCTAAATGGAGAGTCTTTAAGCCTGAAGCCAGCACTATCCAGAAGAACAGAGACATATCTTCCATCTCCTGAGCCTTCCCTGTGTCTAAGTTGTTTCTGTTCTAGTTCTCTAAGAGTCACTGAACTATTATGTCTTGCAGGAGCTGTCTCAGATGCAGACCCAAATCAGTGAGACCAATGTTATCCTCTCCATGGATAACAACCGCAACCTTGACCTGGACAGTATCATTGCTGAAGTCAAGGCCCAGTATGAGGACATTGCCCAAAGGAGCAAAGCTGAGGCTGAGTCCTTGTACCAGTCTAAGGTGAATGACCTGAATGCCTAGCCAGTGTCTCTGAGACCTCTGTCTTGCTACCCTAGATAACTCTCTGTGTGTCTGTGCTGTGCTGTGCTCTACCCATATCTAATGGACATGATCATTCTCCTTAGTATGAAGAGCTGCAGATTACTGCTGGCAAACATGGAGACAATGTGAAAAGTTCAAAGATGGAGATTTCTGAGCTGAACCGGGTGATACAGAGACTTAGATCTGAAATTGACAGTGTCAAGAAGCAGGTACTTGCTTCCTCCTTCTAGCACTCAGTTGTATGGAATGGGGGTAACCCTCAGGTAACAGGGGGTACTTTCCTACTTTTGAACCTTGCAATTCATACCCAGGATACATTATTATCATCAGTTCTTTGGGAGACTGTGTTGGTTCCAAGAATTCAGCCATCCTACTGAATTCTCCTTGGGGAATCTTACAAAAATGACCTAGTAGAGAAGGATATGACAGTCAGTATGAGGGATCTATCTCTGATCCAAACTGACACTGAAGAGTTGGGGAAAGGAGAAAAGGCATCTGGGAGGCTTTAGGTTGGGCATTTAGAAGAATGTCAAGCCTGTGAGGCTGTTGTGTTATCCCTAAGGTCCTTTAAGGAAGCTGTCATGGCAACATGCTATCCAGAGGAGATGATCTAAGGTCCAATGGTTCTGTTGAACTCAAGAATTGGCCCCAAGGGGATGGGGAGATCAATTTGAGGGCAGGAGGCCAGCTGGGTTAGGTGGTATGAGAGTGTGTGACATGCTGGGTTCTCTGCCTTTCAGATCTCTAACTTGCAGCAGTCCATCAGTGATGCTGAGCAGCGTGGGGAGAAGGCCATCAAAGATGCCCAGAACAAGCTGAATGATCTGGAGGACGCCCTGCAGCAGGCAAAGGAGGACCTGGCCCGGCTGCTGAAGGACTACCAGGAGCTCATGAATGTCAAGCTGGCCCTGGACATGGAGATCGCCACCTACAGGACCCTCCTGGAAGGAGAAGAAATGAGGTGAGGATGGAACTTGGAGGCTGGACCGCTTCTCCTGGGCTTCCTGCCTTGCAAACTGGTTTCTGCTGGAGGTACAGCCATCTGACTGCAGCTTGCCCTGGGTATGGGGACATGGAGTGGACATGGAAAGTACACAGAGCAGGGAGAAGGACTTGGTTTCACTTTGAGAGCTGGAATCCTAAACATTTTGTTTTTTCCTTTAAGGCTATAGCATCTTAATGAAGAGCTTTGAAATGCAGCCGTCTGTTCTTTATCTGGGCTGCCTCGGGGTCACCTGGCCTAAAGTCAATGCTGTGGAGGTGGCCCTCACTAGCTACAGGACTCTAATTTATAAGAAGATTTCTCCCTGTTTGTTCTCAGGCTGAGAAAAACAGCAGGTGTGGGAGGTCAGAAGGGTCTGGATTAGGTTTTGGAGGTGGGTTGGAGGAGCCCCAGAGGAGGAGAGTCTTCCAGACAGATGACAGGGCATAGGGAGAGGGTTTATGAGGCCGCAGTGTCTGAGGAATTTCCCTTCATTCTCCTGCAGGATGTCTGGAGAGTGTCCCCCGAACGTGAGTGTGTGTAAGTACAAGCTAATGTCTCAGGGTCACCTGCAGGCTTTGTTGGGTGGAAAAGGGCTGGAGGTAACTGAGTCTTTTCCTGCAGCTGTGAGCACCAGCCACACCACCATCAGCGGAGGTGGTGGACGAGGCGGCGGAGGTTACGGCTCCGGTGGCGGCAGTGGTAGCTACGGTTCAGGAGGTGGTGGCGGCGGCGGCAGCTATGGCTCTGGAGGCGGCGGCGGCGGCCGTGGCAGCTATGGTGGCTCCGGAGGTGGCAGCTATGGTGGCTCCAGAGGAGGCAGCAGTGGGGGCCACAAAGGTGGCTCTGGAGGAGGCGGCAGCAGCTCTGGCGGTCGGGGTTCTGGGGGTAGCAGCTCTGGAGGCTCCTTGGGAGGCCGGGGATCTAGCTCTGGAGGTGTCAAGACCTCTGGTGGCAGTTCCAGCGTGAAGTTCATTTCCACCAGTTATTCCCAAGGGACCAGATAAAGTGGTCCTCTTTGTCCCATTAGCTCTGGCTCTCCCCCTCCATCACTAACAAGTTTACTTGGCAAGACCAAGGTCATTTGTTTCGGCCTTTATGGAGAAAAGAGCTACGGTTAATTAGGCCAGCTCATCTTATTTCCCCAGCTCTTTCTTTTCTGCTCTACTTCCCAAAGAAGTTTTCAGATCAGTATCTATCTCACTTCCCTGACAATGACCCTGCTTTGTGCTTTGCCTGAGAAACAGTTCAGCAGTTACCATCGCACATGTGACATTTCAAAACACCCCATCAAGCCAGCTAGAGTAGGACTGGCTAGACCCAGGGCTTCTTTGTCAGGCTCAGAGTGATCTCTCTAGACAGCCCCTCCGCATCCTGTCTGCTTTGGTTTTGTACATAAGGTGTGAGCAAGTTGTTTGTCTTTTGTGGAAAGGTCTTAAACTCCCCGTTGCCTTGTTTTGCTGCAATAAACTGCATTTGAAATTCTCTTGGTGTCTTGCTCTCCTTTGTTTATGGCACTCTCTATCCTGGATGGGTACTTTGTGGGAGTGAAAGAAGACACTTGTGCCATGCGAGGGTCTGCACACGACACAAGCAGGATGGGGAGGCTGGCCAGGCAGCTTTTCACTAGGGTGCAACCACAGAGAACAAACTCTTTCCCAGAGGGTGAGGAGGTCATGGGGAAATGGAGAGACAAGGTGGCTGGTTTTGTTCATCTGAGAAGGCTTTCTTGAAAAGGGAGTCAGCAAGCAGGTTAGGAAGGCTTTGACTGAGAAGACCGAGATGAAAGGAAAATGTGGCACAGAAAAGTAATTCTTCATGTGGAACAGCCAGTGATGAGAGGGGCCTGGGTAATGTAGGGTCAGTGGCCAATGTAGCCAGAAAACAGACTTCGGTTTACAGAATTTAAGCACTAGCATGCTAATAGAGAGTTGGAGATCCCCTTTCCTCTCTATTGGGCCACCATTAAAAGCTCAGCCTAATCTGAGGCATTCCTTTGTTGACACATTGCTTGTACTTGTAAACTAGCACACAAGCCTGTGATCAGAGACATGGACATGTGAGCTCAGATATGCTTGGGTTTGAATCTCACCACCATCATTTACTAGCTCTTGATAATGTGCAAGTTACAGACCTCTCTGCACCTCAGTCTGTACCTTTAGTATCTCTAAAATGAAATGTACAACACCTCTCTTATGAGAGTTACTGTGAGGATTGAGTAAGATGATGAATAATGTGGCTGAGCACATATAAGCACTCAGTAAATGCCAATTTTAATGATAATGGAGATGAAGAAGAAGATGATGATGATCTGGCTATTGTAACATTGTTTGTCAGACTCCATACACCTCACTTGGTGCTTGTTCAAAGGAACAAGGGAACATAAGCTTCCCAATAATTCTAGGACTGTGAAAAAATGAGTCAACTTCTGCAAGGATCAATTTTCTTAACTTCCAGTTGGGAAGTCTTCCTAGCTCTAATATTAGACAGAGTTAAGTGGAGCAAGGAGTGTGCAAATCAGCAAGAGTGGTATGTAAACACAACTCGGGTGAGCTTCATTCTTCCTTCCCAGGCTTCCCTTCTCTAGGGTTCCCCAGGTTTCCCTGCGTTCTTTTTGTGTCCTGACTTGAGAAACATTAATGCCTTGACCATTCTGGTCATCGGCACGCATTACCATGTAGGTTCGAAGCCAAGCCGGGTCTCAGACATTTCCAGGCATTGACAAACTTGCTTAAGTTGCATCTCAAAAACACAGAGAAGTTAACCCTTTTGCTAAACATGAAGAAACTAGCCTTGGCCCGGAGCCAAACTCCCTAAACTGTCAGGCAAAACTCCACAAGCTGACCCCTCCTTCCAGTCACACCTAGGTAGAACATCTCTTGTCTCCCTGTCTGCTCTGTAAGTAAATTCCCTAATAAATACTTCAAACCCATCACCCTAGGATTTAGTGTTTCTTTCTCTGGAATCTCAACTAGCCCCATTTTAGGATGGTTTGGGGTACTTCTTCATGGAAATTCACCTGCTGTCAATTTTGGGGTGATCCAGCCATGGGTTTGGCTAGATGAAACCCTTAACCAGATCTGTTTCCACTGGAACTAACATGAGAACTGGAAAGAACTATGGTGGAGTAGAAAGAATAGGGAACTGTACCACCAATATCGCCATGGATTACTAGGGCTTAATTAAGAGGGCTTAATTTGGAGGGCGGGCAACGAAAAATAATCCACAGGTTTCATGATGTATGGATCTTTGGGATCACTTGACCATCTTGAACCTCAGTTGTATTGTAGGTGAAATGGGGATGAAAACATTTACCTCTAGACATCAAGAGGATAAAAATTATATAATATGAAACTGCCTTGTGAATTGTGAACGTGTCATACAGAAGTAGTTAAATGACATTCAAAAGGAGTGAAGAGGTAGAAGAAAGCAGCTGGCTGCTCCCACGGGGCCTCCAAGGAAGGACATGTCTTGATGTGGTCACTGTGGCCCAGTGACAGCTCTCTAGGGACATGAAGTTGATTTGTTAGTACGTCCAAAGTTGAATCTGCTCCTGAGGACTGATCTATGTGAACCAAACACTCCAGTGTATGTGTCAACCAGATTGCCCGTGCTTTAGCATGTGGAGGAAACTTGTATTTTCAGTGATTGAAATATCAGAGCCTCCCCATCTTGTTATTAAGATATTTGTGAGACTAAATTAGGTGGCTTGGTGCTTGTGAATTTAGAACAGTGTCAGTTAGGTAGTCTTGATGGAGATGATTCATCCTTTTCCACAGAAGAGCTGACCTCTGGGGCCAACATACCTTGCACCTGTCTCCCAGGGACACTGTTGAATGAACAGTGATGATTTCTTATACTCCAGCCCATGCTTTCCAGATTCTTTGTTAGGTTACAATTGATTTAGTCATACTTCAATATTGGGACTGTTCATTTTGTTTGGACTTGTGTTTTCTTGGTTACGTCAGACAGGAAATAGAGAAAAATGCAATTTACAGTGAAACTTATCAAAGCTTGTAAGGTTATAAGGATTAAAATAAACCCTATGTAAGTTAAGATATAATGAAAAATTGAGTAATCTCAAGTGACCCAATGCATCAATATTAAGAAAGACAATAAAGGAAAAATTAGGATTTGGTTCTGCTTGAATAAGATTTTCTGCACAAATATAGCGTATCACTAAGTGGGCAGTGGGTGTTCCATGATGCGTGCAACACGGTTCTTGCTTTCAGAGAGCTCAGAGACTTGGTTGTGGGGAGCACGTAAACATGTGACTGCAATGTGAATAACTCATGTGATGACAGAAACATATACACAGCACTGAAATGGCACATACAGAAGTAAGGATGATTAAAACTGCTGCTTGGTAGAGTTTTAAAGAACAAATGGGATTTTTCAGGGAAAGAAGGACATACAAGGCAAAGGAAATAATATGGGTAAAGACACAGAAGAGTAAAATTGCACGAAGTATTTCAAACTCTGAAAAAGCATGAAATTAAAGGGAAAAATGAGATTGAAGAGATATCCAGATCCAACCAAGAAGGGGCTCATTGGCACCATGGGGTCTTGACTCTAGTTTTTGGGTCAGAAGTTCTCAGACGGGGCTTTGAAACCTATTGCCTTCATGACCTACTATGTACTGGGCCAACGGGAAAGAAAGGGGTGGCCTTACTGCTAGTGGAATAGGAATTGTGTATGGACCACAGCTTGTCTTGTTCATGAGTATTCCCCAATAAATCTAGTCTGCTTGCCTGGGGAATATCTGTTCATGACAATATCTTTTTTTCTAGGAATTTTATGGCTGAAATAGTTGTCATAGCTGGTAATGGGAGAGGGACATGATCAGATTGGTGTTTTAGAAAGACACCCAAGGCAGACTGGAGAGGCTGATATTGAAAGTGGGGAGACTTATCAGGAGACTACTGTAAAGGTGAAGACCATCAGGGATTTCACTGTAGTTCAAGTTTTTATAGGTGGTAGAGTGGCCAGAAATGAGGATATGCACTCCACAGAGAGGAGTCAAACCATCAGAACTTGGTGATGGATTGGATGTAGGGTGTGGTGGCTTGCGCAATGACAGAGAATATAGCAAGAGGACTTGTGGGGAAAGCAGATATGTTAGGCAGCAGGTGCATCTGCTCTAGTCACATTAGAACAAGGCTTGGGGTGTGAACAAAAGAGTCAGCATTGGACAACTCAGGAGGAAGGGGTAGAGGGGGAATTCTAGAGAACCCCCCTAGGAAGCAGAAATGTACGGGGAGAGAATTCCAAAAGATGATCTTGGACCAGAGCCTGTGGGATTCTTGGAATTTCAGGAAGAAATTCAGGGAGCCTGCTGGTCCCTTGGAAGGACCGTGAGGAAGTCTCACATGACTTCCCAGTTCTATCAAAAACAGGTGTGAAAAATTTCACAGGGACTTTGTGGACATTGAAAAAAGTTTCTTTAAGAACGTTCTTTCTTTAAGTTGTTAATTCTAAATGTATCAGTCCCATTGCCCACTATTTTATAGCAAAAAATAAAGTAACATGTTTTACTATTAGGAAAAGAAAAGGACAGATATTTTATGATCACATATATTAAAAAAAAATTAATACAGTGTCCCAACTATAATATAAAGGAGACGCAAAAGGGGAAAGATTTATAATGATATCATACGTGTTTCCCTTTTGAAGGTCTCAGGCAGGACTGCACTGGCAAACAGAGAGAGACAGTTGATGTTTGCACCTGTAGGTGTGTTTGCAGCAGCTACAAATGCAGGCTGATGAGGGGTGTCTGCGGGTAACACCAGTACTCAACTTTCCAAAAGGTGAAAAACTCCTTCAAGTTTTCTGATGAAAAGAAATACAATTTTCTGACTATTTACACAATAGATGCACTCCTCAACAACTCAGCGTATTTGAAAACTGTGCTAAAATGCTTTGCATCTGTCTGTGATATGGATTTAGGTTCTGGACTCAGTAACTGTCTGCCATGGGGCATTCAAACATTGAACAGGAGGCAGTGGGTAAGTTGACCCTGATCATTAAATGCCGGTAATAACTTCCCTTTACCACAGGACAAGCAAAAAAATATACCCACAGATTTCCAAAAGAACGCTGGGCAGTATTGCTGCTTTAGCACATTTTTTTGTGGTTGGGGACAGTAATAGAGCATCTAGGAAGCCTGTGAGATGCACATTTTCAACTGTACATATGTGTGTATGTGTTGGGGGGTAGGGTGTGGAAAGGCTGTATCTCTATCTGAAAGTATATTATGCTACTTGAGAATAATGGAAAGAAAACGACTTTTTCTTTTTTCTGTTCTTGGGTTGTCAAGAAGTAAAGAAGAAGCTGAATCCTGGCTACAGAGAATTGTGTAACGGTCTCCCTTAGCTTTTGTCTCATTTGTCATAAAGTAACTTATCCTTTCAAAAAGAAGAAAAAAAGAAAAAGAGGAGAATCAAGAACAGAACCCAGGGATCATCATGCCTAAGGTCTAGGCAAAGAAAGGGTGATCAGTTAAGAGTGGAAAGGATAGAGAGAAATGAGAAAGCACGGGTCTTGGAAACCAATCAGGGAGCACATTCCAGAAGCAGCCAGCACGAAGAGTTAGAATGAGTCAGAGAGGAGCTCGAGTTGAGAAGATCCTAGAAATGTGATCAAGATTTGGGCAGGCAGCAGGGACATAGCAGGCACTACAGGCTCGTGATGAAGAGGGCATGGCTGATAGGCTGACTGCAGTTTGTGGCCAGAAGTGACGTGTGTAAAGTTGCCTCTTGGAGACACACTTGGCTGGAGTCTAGTGCTGGATGAAAGGGAGAGTAAAGATGCCCACAAGACATGTGGGTGGGGCCAGCAGTTTTTAGCTGTTTGTTGAAAGGATAGGTGCCCAGGATGCTCTGGGGTGCTCTGCGATGCTGTGTCACTGTTTGCTCCTCCCACGCCTGCTACATACAGGGAGCCGGGCACTCCCTCCAATCCATTATCAGAAAAATGGCGCAGTCTTAGTCAACATGCGAGGCCTTCCCAGGGTCATGTGGGGTAATTCTCACCCTCCTAGGCCCCACACCCCTTCTCCAATCTGTCAATAGGCCCTGCTCCTTCTGTCTAGGCAGTGTGGAGTGTCCTCTGCTGGTACAAAGGCTCCTTTGCACACAATGACAGGACCTGCACTGGTTGCCACAAAGCAGTGGCTCCCGGGAGCGTGAGAGTGAAGATTATGTAACTTGGGTATTTCGGAAAGCTACTTGAGAATAATGGAAAGAAAACGACTTTTTCTTTTTTCTGTTCTTTGGTTGTCAAGAAGTAAAGAAGAAGCTGAATCCTGGCTACAGAGAATTTCTGATCATGGGGGAAAGTTCTTGTCTCTGGAAAGTTCAAATGACCCCCTGAAAAGCTAATGTGAGCTCAGAGAGCAGAACTGGAGCAGAGAGGGAGGTGACAGGAGATCAGAGATGACTGAAGGTGGGGTGCTATGGCCACTGCTGCTGCAGGGGAGAGTGTCAGGCTTCTTCTGGCGTAGAAGTTACAGTTGTCTGACGGAGTGCAGGCTGCCTTGTGAGATGAGTTACCCTCCACTGGAGATACACAGTGGAGGGGCCTTCCCCAGGCAGGGGTGCAGGAGAAGGGATTCCACCTTGCTTGGGAAGTTGGACCACTTCCATCCACCCCTGAGTCCCCGTTCTTTCCCCTAATCCTCCAGATTTTCCTTCCTTTCCCAAGATACCCAGATTCAATTTTGGGAATATTTTGACAGCTATATAAATATGCATAAAGGTTTGGTTTTGATTTGAGCTGATCTTGTATATGTTTTGGAGAATGATTGTTTTTGCTCAGTTAAACAATAATGGAGTTCAGTCTTTGAACACGGGTTGTTTATAGTTCAGTTCAGTTGGCTGACGGTCCTGTTGTGTACTCAGTGGGATGCCCGGGGGTGCGCCTGTGGCCCCCACCCCCACACTGCCCTGCAGTTCTCTACAGCTTCAGAAACTTCCCTGCTGTGAAGGAGCTGCATCTTCTAGTCACTTTGTGCGGGTATTTAAAGGGAAGAGGTGAGAGATAGTCCAAATTTCTAGGCTGTATTTTTTATTTTCATTTTATAAAATTGCACAAATTGCATAGTAATAATCTGAAAGAAAATTAAAATTAGGCCGGGTATGGTTGCTCACACCTGTAATCCTAGCACTCTGGGAGGCTGAGGCAGGTGGATCACTTGAAGCCAGGAGTCTGAGACCAGCCCGAGCAAGAGCGAGAATCTGTCTCTACTAAAAAAAAAAAAAAAAATTAACCAGGCATGGTGATACATGGCTGCAATGCCAGCTACCGGGGAGGCTGAGGCAAGAGGATCATTTAAGCTCAGGACTTTGAGGTTGCTGTGAGCTAAGACGCCATGGACTCCACTTGGGGCAACAGAGTGAGGCTCTGTCTATAAAATAAAATAAAATGAAATCAAAGGAAAGAAAATTAAAATGAACAGAAAATTCGTTTCGACTTTCAGGTTTCCACTTTCATGCCAGACTGTCTTCATATGCAAATATGGATTAATGAAGCTGTAACCAGAAAGTAGGTGCAATTATTAGCATGTTTTTTTAATACTGATCATCAACATTTTTTTCAAGTCCCAACTAAATGTTAGAACTTCTGTGAAGCCAAATTCCTGTCCAGGACAAAAAAGCATTAACAAAAACTTCCCATCCCATTTTACCTGCCTGTATCCCAGCCTTTGTAACATAATACACTCAGCTGCGCGCACAGCTGTCTGCTCTAAGGGCTTTGTGAAGTCCTAAGTGGCTGGGTGGGGGACCCGCCTCATTTCCCTCTGATTCTTTCAAATAAAGTGTGTTTAAAACCCCTCAACAAAACAACACATGGGGTCCTTAATTTTACCTCCCCACCTTAGGTCTGTTTCAAGTGAGGATACTTATTCTAACAAAGCCTCCCCTAGGGTCTGAAATGGCCATTTACTTTACTGGGTGTCTTGCCACCTGCTGTACTGTGGCTTCTGAGGGGAGGGAGGGTTGTTGGGGGTGTCTCTGGCGATCTGAGTTTACCTGGCCAGGAGGAGCAGGTACACTTGACCAATCCTGGGCTGGAGAAGGCCCTTAGTGACCATCCCCAGGGACACAGGTATCCAGCAAGTTGAGAGGACAGGGGATGGTAGGGCCTAGGACCCCAATCCCTTAGGAAAGACATCAGGGGACTAACACTTTCTGAAAGTGGGGACCTGGGCAGGATAAGAGTGCAGCCCATTACATAATTCACCAGTGGAGAATTTCTCATGGGGCAAAAATGGGTGTTACAACAATAGGTGCCTGGAGAACTGGACAGGAAATGCTGCATTAATTAAGTCAAGATGGTTAGCCTGCAAGGCCATGTCTAGGGATGCTGTGGAACTCTTGACTTGTAGTACAGTGCTTTAACCTTTATTAGAGAGAGGAGACAAGGGTGAGGGAGTTCAGCCATAGGCAGGTGCTGTCAGCTATGACCCTGGGATGACTAGTGGTCTTTGGGCCTTTAAGATTTGTCCTTCAAGCGGTGCCTGTGGCTCAAAGGAGTAGGGCACTGGCCCATATGCTGGAGGTGGTGGGTTCAAACCCAGCCCCGGCCTGAAACTGAAAAAAACAAAAAACAAAACAAAATGATTCATCCTTCAAGGTCGCCAAATAGAGAACATGAATGATGAAACATATAGAAGACATCTGACTTTAGTCTGAAAAATCCTCTTTGTTATGATTTCTCATTGCCCTGAGATTGTGTGGGACAGAGGCTGGAGTGAGTTGGATGGAAACAGGTTCGAGGCAGGTGGCAGTGAAATCACATGTAGTAAGAATAAAATGGAGTCTGTCAGGCTGGGGCGGACATGGCACAGCTGGTCTGGTCACCTCCTGTCGCTCATTCTTACTGTTTTATAAATTTAGCTCCCACCCTAAAGATGCCCATTTTGAATAATTTAGGAATTAACCTTTGAATTGGAAATGTTGTAAGAGATTGTCACTGAGTTGTGCTGATTACTATTTACAATAAGGGTTATTGTGATCTTTACTTTGCACCATTATGTATAAAACTAATTTTGTAAGTGGAAGATCAGAACAGTCTTAAAGAGGCTACTCTCATTGTTCTTCAGAATTGCCAGCCTTCTGACAAATAAAGTTTGGTGGACCTGTTCCTGTCTCTGTATATTGGCTGACAGTGACAGGTGGCTAGACCCTCTTCATCCAGTAACAGCAGGGCCATCAGGGTCTGCTCAGGGGCATCTGTTGGGAGTGTGAGCACCAGCTGCCTTCTCATCTGTGTCAGGCCTACAGGAGTGGGCATATTGTAGTTTTCTAAACACAGCAGACTTTCAAATAATTTCATGTTGTTGGGTCTTTGCAAATGCTTCTCTGTTTCTGAAAAGGGAGGACTCTAATTCATCTGTCCTCCCCTAGGAGGCCTCTTCTGCCTCAGTTTCCCCCTTTTGTCCAGTGACGTGCTGGAACCGGCTCACACCAGCTCATGAAGCCAATTGCTTATCTCTCTGAGCTAAACGTGGTCTCGTGTCTGAGTTGAGTCTTGGGGAAGGGCGGGTGGCAATGGAGGAAGATAGGCAGGATCCCTGGGCATATTCCCAATTCCAGCGTCTGGGAAGAAGATTCTGTGAGGCAATATCTACTTTGCAATGTCACCTGTCTGCACACACAGATGTGCATGAGACAAGGTGTGAGGTGAAGCCATCTTGCCCCTCCCCTAACTCTAGGTCTTAATTAACCTCAATTATATGGAAGGTGGGAGAGGATTTGGCGGAGCAGGTTCTTGGCTTGGCATTCTAGAACTGACAACTCCCTTATCCTCCTCTCCACATTCCCATTCTCTAGTCTATGCAATGGAATAATTGGTTAGTCCTTTTCGTTATTAGTCGTAAGTTTCTGCAAGGAAGAGTGAGATGACCCTGCAGTTGAAACCATCTGTTCTGAGCACCCACAGAGTAACATTTGGGTGTCTTCTTTGTTCACACCGAGCTAACTGCCAGGATGCATTGGGATTAGAGAAACGCCTCTGGGTTCCAAGGGGAGTGCCCTGTTTTTGGCTGCCTTCTTCTCAGCAATCCTCTCTCTTGGCTTGATAATGGATAAACAAGTTTTCCACGTTGAGGACATAAGGCTTCCAGGCAAGGTGGTATGGCAGGAGCCTCATGCCACATCACTGGTACTTGTGACTTTGCCACGTGTGACCATGGGGAGGTGTACACCAGGGCAAATGCAGTCCATTTGTAGCAGGACAGTCACTAGCTGGGGTCATGGTGGGTCTGCTGATGCCAGGGCTGGGCTGTCTGGCCTCTACAGGGGCCATTCCCCTGGCCGTTCCCAAGGGTATGAGTGGGAAGGAGCGGTTGGGTGATGCCTTCACAGCCCTGGGGGAAGTGTGGCAATGAAAGATTTAGGAGCCTGAAAAAGACACAGCTTCTGTTTGCTTCCTATTCACCATCATTATGGGTTAATTGAGTGTTGACTGTGGTGTTTATTAAGCCCATGCTTTGGTTCTCCCTGCAGCCTTCTCTGACTCTAAAATCCAGTGCCATGGGGCTGGCCTGGCTCAGCGGAGGTGGGGGAGCTGTTGGGCCCAACTCCTACACTCTTAACCTTTCAGTCAGGAGATCTTAATGGGCCACTGAACTCTGTTTCTTTATCTTAAATATGAAGGTATCAGCCAAAGTGGTCTCCAGAATTTTTTTTTTTTTGAACATAATCTCAAGATTTTATTGTCTTCATGATAAAACAAAGATGATCAGAACTGTATCACTTGACCCTTTCTCTTCTTATCTCCTCCCAGTTCAAAATGCTTGCATCTCTTAATAGCTAGCATTCTCTTAGATCTGCAGTGGGGCTCCACACACTCAGGCCTCAGCACAATCTTCTTTGTAGTTTTAGTCTTTTTCCGGAAAATCGGCTTAGTCTGCCCACCATAGCCACTCTGCTTCCTGTCATAACGCCGCTTTCCCTGGGCATAGAGAGAATCCTTGCCCTTTTTATACTGTGTCACTTTGTGGGGCTGGTGCTTGCCACACTTCTTACAGAAAGTCCGGCGGGTTTTAGGAACGTTCACCATGTTTGCTCGAGCACTAGCGGCAACCCAGAATTTCTGAACTGTCAGAATGATGCCAGAATGGGGTGGAGAGCCTTTCAGAGGGGCAGAGCACTCTTGTTAAATCTCTGCATCAGGAATGAGAATTAGGCAAAAGCAGGTGGTGTGGGCGGATGAGGGACTCCCAGGAGATGTGGCATCTTAGGACGCTGGCCCAGGTCATTTGATTCATCTCATGGTCTCAGGCAGTTCCCTTCCCTCTCTGAGAGGCTCCCTTTGCACATGTTGAAATCAGATAATATTTGCCCTAATTGTTTTGGTAGGAGATTGTCAAAGGGTAATGACATGTGTGGATGACATTGCTGCTCTTCCTTGAGAGGGTCCCTGAGTGTGGGGGTGGGTACATGCGGTACCATGGGAAGAACTGCTTCCCTGGGGATGGAAGTGGAGTCCCATCCTTCAGTCTTATGGATTCTGAAGCACTCAGGAGTCTTCCTAAAAGAAATGCCCACTCCTTGGCAGATGATTGTCTAGGTTTTAGGGCAAGAGCAAAGTCTGCTTTTCCACAATAATGTAAGCAGCCAACCTACTCTAGTACCGTGTTCTCCATTTCAGTGTGTAGGAAGAAGGTGTCCCCAGGAGGAGCCAGGGTGCCAGGTGAGGGAGGTGGGTGAGGGGCTGGGAGTGCAGCCCCTCCTGTGGGAGCAAGGATCAAGAAAATGCAGGGTCATCCTGAGCACCCAAGTGAGCTCAGTCTCCCAGCTGCCCATCGAGGGTGAAGGGAAGTGGGGGTGGAGAGCACAGGAGGAAGGAGCAAATCCCAAGGGGGCGGGAGCTGCGGCTGCTGTGCAGAGAGCTGGCGCTTCTCTCAACAGCGTTAACAACCTGCGGCAGGACTGGCTGCTCACTCTCCCCACCGCTTCGCCCTCTCCCCTCCTGTCCTTCCAGGTGGATCTACTCCCTGGTTGCTCCCACCTTGTCGTCTTTCCCTGGACAGCCCTGAGCCTCAATAGACCAAGTGCTCTGTCTCCTGTCCTTCTCCCAATGCTGAGACCTTCCCCTGTGGCAACTGAGCCCTGCTACAGTATGTAGGTGGCAGCCCCCTAGCCTGCCTGCTCCACGCTCCCCAGCTCACACAGGAGCAGGGTCCCAGATGGCAGTGAGTGCCCTTCTGCTGACTTCTCTTTCAAGCTGAGCCTGGCTCAGTCCCAAGCACTGCTGTCTGAGTCCCCACCTCTGTCCCCAGAGAGAGCAGGGTGAGGGCCCCTGATACTGGGTCTTAACAAGGCCCTTGACACTTCCCTGCAGTCTTGGGCAACGACACACCAAAGAGGCCATGCGCAGTATTCCCACTTTGGGTGGAGGAGAAGGATCTCCAGATTCCCTGTCCTTTCCAGTTTGTGATACATAGACTCTCTGTGATGCGGGAGACAGGTGGGATTGTCCCTTTTCCTACCACACCCCCTTGGCCCACCCCACGGTAGCTCCCCTCCTGCGGGCGTGCCTACCCTCTGGTTCACCCAACTTAGGCCCCAGCAGAAGCCCAGAGCATCCTGACGCTGTGAAGACCTTTCCACACGTGGGTTGATGGTCAGCATCTGTGCAGAGCGGGGCATGGGAAATGTTGGCAATAGTCTGGTTTCATGGATTTGTCCAGACATACCCTCTACAACATCCTCAGGGTAAAATTCTGTCATCATCTCTCTTTTTCTTGCCCAAGAAGCACTATGTCTGCGTAACAGTGAACGGCATGGAGTTAAACCTTCTAAGAGAGAAGCTCAGGAACCCTCCTGGCATTCCAGTGTGTGGACAGGGAGCTGGCTTTGTGATAGACACACTGATGGGTTTCCAAGGACAGGCCCTGACTGATGGAGTGGCTGTCTTGGGGCCTGCCCTGAAGAAGGGGTCCAATAGCAGACTGTGTGTGATTGCCTAAGTGCACGTGACATGCTGACCCGGGGGCTGGTGGGGAAGGTGGGCTCCATACAGACCTTCACAGATTCCCAAGGAACCTTCTCTGAGGGGCTTGCTGACATTTGCTTCTTTAAGTCTCCCCTATGTGGGGCAGATGCAGCTCTGAAGCCCTGAACCTGCAGGGCACTGGAACAGAGCCAGCGCGGGGGACGCAGCCGAGTGAGGGAGGGGACAGCCTGGAGATTTCACACTGCTGGAGACTTCTCCAACACACTTTTCTCAAAATCTTCCCAAGTGCCCATGTGGAACACCAGGAGGGGTAGAGTTCTCTGCCTGTTCCAGGTAGCATGTGGGTGCTCCTTTGCTCAGCTTTTGGAGGTGGTGAAATGATACTTTGAAGCGACAGCCATTTACCCTGCCCTGTTTCTAGGCATCTCTGAAAAAACAGAGAGCTCACAGTTGGGGGATGAAGACACAAGGAAGTTGGGCCTAGACGGCCACCCCTGCGGGTGGGGCTCAGTTCCTGCCTGCAGGCAAACCACCCCCCTCTTGAGCTGAAGGGCGCCTGTTTGCCCTTCTCTCTCCTGCCTTCCTTGTCTTTTCTGCTGCTGTCAATCCTTCCCGTGTCTCTTAGTGAGAAAGTAATGAACGCCTGGTCCGCGTCTACACAGTCTAGGTCTGAGTCTGCCCGGTCTGTTTCGGTTTGTTTCTGTGCTCTCCCATGTCTGCCTCGGCCACTCTTAGGGCGCTAGCTATTGCGTCCTTTGGAAGCACAAACTGACATCTGAACTGGAGGGAAAGGCGTGGCTCCGGGGCCCAGTGATTCTGTTTTATAGATGAGAAAACCAAGACCCAGAAAGGCTGAGGGCTGGTCCTGGGCTCTGGACTCAGCTGCTGCAGGGCTGCAACTGGAAAACAGGTCCTCTGGGGCCTTCACATTCCTGTCAGGAGAGGCGGTGTGCCAAGGGGACACAGCTGCTTTCTGACAGAGGGACTCAACTTTACTCCTAAATACACTCTTTCCACTTTATCACATGGCTTCTCTTAGACAAGTCCTGCTGTAGAGACAGATAACGCTGGTTTGAACACCAGATGGGTTATGAAGTGTGTCTGTGGCTCGTGAATATTTACTTTGTAAAGGTGGTAAATTTAACACATCCCAAACTAGCTCTATTAAACATTAACTGCTTAATGAGCAATGATTTCACTTTTTTTTTTTTTTTAAAGAATCAAAAGATTTTTGGAAGACTTATGGTTTTTCATGTGGAAAAGAAAAGCTGTCCAGAGAATTCTGAACCGTTGTCTTCCTTTTTCTTCTTGATAAGAAAACCTACAGCGAGCAGGCCGTCCAGAATCAAGCTCTGCCTGTTCCTTCCAAGGAATTCCAGTGCCCAGGGGTCTGAAAGTGGCTCTGAGAACTTGGTTCCCAGACTAAGAAGTAGGAAACTCTTGAATTTGATCTTTTAAAATTCAATTTGTTTTCACGCTTATTCTGTCTCTCTTTTTTGGGGTGATGTTTCCCCACCATTCTCCCCCTCCAATTATCCCCTGTCTGCCCAACTCAGGAAGCCTCAAAAGAAGTTGAAGAGATCAGAAGGGTGTGGAGGCTGCTGCAGGGGGTGTAGCGGGTGAGGTGGGGGCTGGGCGCGCGTGTGTGTGTGTGTGTGTGTGTGTGTGTGTGTGGGGGGGGGTTGTCTGTGTGTGCGCCTGGTGCTGGCTACTGCTGAGGAAATTTGGGTGTCTAGGCAGAAGCCTTGAAAGTGAATTATAGCTGCCAATGGCAGCATCACAATATAAAATTGGTAGGAAGGCTCCCCAAGATTGAAGGGTTGCATGAGAAGGGGGAACCATTAAATCTGGTGAAACCTGGAGAAGGCCCTGAATCATGAGGAAAGAGTGGCTGGTAGAATCATGGTGATTCCATTTTTCTGAAATCACAACCAGGATGGGAGGGGATATTTGACAGCTGCCTCTGTCTCTCTCTGTGTGAATTAAGACATGAAGAAGCTGTGGCCTTCTCTGTGTGAATTAAGACATGTTGTAGGTGAGGACACACAAGCAAAGTCCCTCTGGTGTTATTAACCAGACAGCAGTTATACAGTCCTTGATGTGAAGCTGAGCCGATTCAGCTGGAGGTTTTTTTTTTTTTTTTTGAGACAGAGTCTCACTTTGTCACCCTGGGTAGAGTGCTGTGGCATCACAGCTCACAGCAACCTCAAATTCTTGGGCTTAAGCAATTCTCTTGCCTTAGCCTCCCAAGTAGCTGGGACTACAGGCGCCCGCCACAACACCTGGCTATTTTCAGCTGGAGATTGAGTCCATTGAGAACAAAAGCTAGAATGTGCAATAACCCACTTTCTGGATCAAATCTTTTGGGGCTCAGTTAGATAATTAGAACTACATGTGATACCTATGGTCATGGCAATGGGAAAGGAAGTGGCATCTATCCAGTACTTGCTATGTGCCAGGTCCTGTGCTGGAGTCTCCTGCTGTGGCTGATTTGCTTATCACGCACCTGGGTTGCTGCCTTCCCACAGCTGATATGCACAGAGCCCCTGCTGGGTGCTGGGCCTGAGTCCCTGCCTCACCCCTCCTCTGCTTCTGGGGTCTGATTGTTTCTGAGCAGCAGGCACACCCTGCTTTCTTGATAAGCCTGGTATGTATGTTCTGGAATCACCTCATTCCAGAATAGGGCTCTGCATGGTGGGAACGTTCAGTGATTCTTGCTGGGGTGGACTTGGCTGCTTGCCAGACTGGTTTCGTGGTCCCAACCAGTTTGGCCAGGGCACGTTAAAATCAACAGGTCTCCTGGGTAAGAAAAGGGGTCGAATGAAAAAACAAAAACAAAAACCCACTGAAGTGCAGATGTTGAGCAAGAAAGGAGGGGAGCAAGGGCTGAGATGGAGAACTGGGTCAGGGGCTGGGACTGTAGACTGAGTAAGTAGCTTTAAAATAATCATTTACAAAGAGATGCCCTGGAGGGAGATGTTGAGCAAGGGACTCCTGCTGGGAACCTGGGAGTCTCCTGTCCCACCTTCTCTGGGCGCCACTAGGGCCGTGGAGCTCCTCAGAGCAGTACTTTGGCACTCCAACGGGAAGCACCCAGAGTCGGCCAGCCGTTCGAGGGCCAGGTTCCAGTGGGGCTTCTGCTGCGTTGAGCTGCCAGGTGGCCTACTCCCAGCCTCTCTGCCTTCTGAACTTCTTTCTTGATATTCGTGGGCTTGGTCCCTTCATTAGCCTAAGCCCAGCAAGAGCGGCTGGAAGAGGAGAGTTTTGGATTTGTTTGGTTTTGTTTTTTAAACCTAAACCCTTGATACCCACCGCGGCTCTGTCCAGCTACTATGCTGGTCTTTGGGAAGGAGAGAGACCTGGTTAGGGTTGGGGTAGAAGCCTCCTAGTGGGTCAGACAGCTCTTCCAGTGGGATCTTAAGGGAACAGGCACAGGAAAGGCTGCAAAGATTCAGGGCATAGCTAACATCACATTCACGCATCTGGAAAAACCTGCAATTCCAAACCAAGAAAAGTAGAAATGATTTTTGGCATGTAGGTTTATTCCCTGAGTGACCACTCCATGCTAAGGGTACGGAGGGTTGGGGTAAAGTTACTGACTCTGCCCTGTAGATATTTGGGGACATGGCTCATTACAACACAAGGACAGTGATGATGAGGCTGCAAGGGGGGTAGACAGCTGCTAAGGCAGTATGGGAGAGGAGGAAATTAACTCTGACCTGGGAATCTGGGGCTGACATCCACGTGTGGTTGAGAGTTTAATTCATTTCCTATTAGTTAAATAGTAAACCTCTTCTCTGCTTAATATAGGGAGTTCATTTTTCTGCCCAACTGGCTACTGGATATGCTTTTGAAAACCTATGAGGAGAAGCGTTTAGGATTTTGGGCTCGCTGCCCTGTTGAAAGAAACGTGCCTATTGAGTGCAGTGTCCGTGAAGGGAACGTGAAGAAGGGTTTTGTTCTATAGGATCGCTGTTCTGCACTTAGAGACAGCAAAACTTAAAATCCTTTACACCAACAGGTCAACATCCTTGAGGGACAGTGAAGATTCAGAATAAATGTTCCCATTTTATAGATGAGAAAATTGAGGACCATGGTGAAGGTTAGTGGGAAAATCACAGTCAAACCAAGATTGTTAATTGGTATTTCACTCCCTTAAAGAATGCAAAGCATATGCTCTAGAATAGCATGTTGAGATTATGTAAAAGACGAAAATAAAATGGAAATAAATAAGTTACATAATATCCAAATTGCTTTACTTCTGCCCTCCATATTTAAAGAGATTAGGAGGACTCCTTTACACCTTTCAAAAACTGGCAACTGGGTCTAGACAGGGAAGATGTTCAGTGGAGAGGGAGACTAAATGTGATAGAATTAAAATGCAGTAACACACATAGACTGAGTGCTGGACACATCCAAGGATGTGGTAGCTGTTTAGTAAATGTTTATTCCATTCCTTTACAGAGGGATTAAGATCCCCCCCAGAAGCTGGCATGTCCTCAGCACAGTCACGGTGGAGTAATGGACAACTAGGGCGTCGTCGCTCAGATATCCACAGATAACGACACACTTGGCTTTGGACTAAGACTCTTTCCAAAGCTTTTAGCTTTATCATTTGTTTGCATGATTATAACCATGTAAGCAAGATTGGGGGAAAAAAAATCAAGGAGATACAGGGATTTGCCTCTCTCAGCATTTTTTTTTTTTTTTTTTTTTTTTACTGCAAATCAAATAGCTAATGTATTTCCCTATTCTTTTTATTTTTCCTTGAGACAGAGTCTCACTTTGTCACCCTTGGTAGAGTGTCGTGGCATCACAGCTCACAGCAACCTCCAGCTCTTGGGCTTAGGTGATTCTCTTGCCTCACCCTCCCCAGTAGTTGGGACTACAGGTGACCACCACAGCATCGGGCTATTTTTTTGTTGTTGTTGCAGTTTGGCCGGGGCCCAGTTTGAACCTGCCACCCTCGGTATATGGGGCTGGCACCCTATTCACTGAGCCACAGGCGCCGCCCGTAGTTTCCTGTTCTTTACCCCCATACATTCCCCTGCCATGTAGTTAGATCAGATGATTGGAAACTTGGTGGTTGGGGCAGGAAGGTAAATAACATTTATTGAGTTTCTGCTATTAGGTAGGACCTGTGTTTAGTACCTGGAGTATATTATCTTATTCTATTTGTACAATACCAATATTTTTCTTATTCTTAATCACAATTTATCAGTGAGGAAACTGAGATTCAAAAAGTGTTATGAATTATTCCAGGTCATTTAACTAAAACACAATGAAATTAGGACGTAAGCTCAAAGCTTAAGCTTTTTATATTTTCTGTGCTAACTTTGTCCCAGGATCTGAACATCTTGGTTCTGTGATGAATGGTGCCTATTGAGTGCAGTGTCCGTCATTAGAAGAGAGAAAAACCAAAGGTGAAAGGAAAAAGAGTTACCTTTATCCCACCACAAACAACAATGATACTAACATTTGCATTGTGCATTACAGTTTTTAAAAAACTTCATACAAATTTCCCATTTTATAACTAAGACTATAAAGCTTCAGTTTAATTTGGGGTCATATGGCCAATCAATGCCAAATCTGGGATTCAAACCTAGAACTTCTGACTTTAAATTTAGCTCTTTTACTTCAAAGTGCATCTCCCACACACTTAGCCGCCCAGACAGAGGAAAGACTGTGGTTCCGTTCAGGAGCAAGAGCTCTGTGCATTTGGTGACTAGGTGGGTCAGGCTGGGTCTTCAGATGTTCCCCTGGCGTTGAAGGTCAGGTGACCTCCTAACTGCTTCACAGATGCTGGGCAGTGCATAATTACCCACGGACTGAGCCAATGTATACCTGGATCTTGGAGCTGTGTAACGTCTTTGGTTGCAGCATTTCATTGGGTTTCACAGACCTTAACCCCTCATCCTCTGGGTTTTCGTGGGAAAATTGACAGAGACAGTGGGTAGAAAAACTTCTGGTTACAAGAAAGAAAGTCCTCTTCTACTCAGGGCCAGGTTATTGCATATTTCTACTCTAGCCGGAGAAGAAAAGAGCCAAGATATTTTGGAAAATGACAACTCTTTTGCAGCATCCTAGGCCAACTTCTTTCTGTAAGAGGATACCCATTTCCCCACATCTGCAATATCTCCCTGCTCTTGTTAAAACTCTTCCTGGGGCAAAGGAAAAGCAAGGAGAGCTATAAGGCTGGTGCAGAAGGGGCTGTAACAGTCCCCAAGCCTATCTTCCTTTTCATTGGTGAACTGGGATGGCGAGACTGCACAAGCCGGTGGCTGGCCTCCCTGGGTTGGTCCAGAGCATTCTGCAGAAGGTCCTCCTTCAGACTGAGAACACCAAATCCTGATCTCCTCTTTTGATGATTTTACAGAAATCAAATGGCGTGACAGATACCCAGATAAACAGAAATTTGCAATCAAAGCAAGTTCTGGGATGGAGCTGATTAGTAGGTTTTTAATGGCTATTAGCTTGATAATCACTCACCAGGAATAGCTTCCAGGCAGACCAAACCCAAGCCTAAGTGGGCCCACACCCATGCAGGCCAACACCTAGGTGGCAGGTATATAGGGGGCCTGACAGTCTCCCAAGAGCAGACCCGTCACCAGCCTCGACTCTTCTCAGGAACCTTTGACTTTCCTTGCTGGGCAAAGGCATCATGAGTTGTCAGATCTCTTGCAAATCTCGAGGAAGAGGAGGAGGAGGAGGAGGTGGAGGATTCCGGGGCTTCAGCAGTGGCTCCGCTGTGGTCTCCGGTGGAAGCCGGAGATCCACTTCCAGCTTCTCCTGCTTGAGCCGCCGTGGCGGTGGTGGAGGGGGCTTCAGTGGAGGAGGCTTCAGCAGTCGGAGTCTTGTTGGCCTTGGAGGGAGCAAGAGCATCTCCATTAGTGTGGCTGGAGGAGGTGGCAGCTTTGGCTCGAGTGGTGGATTTGGTGGCAGAGGAGGCGGCTTTGGAGGAGGCTTTGGAGGCGGCAGTGGCTTTGGAGGCAGCAGTGGCTTTGGAGGAGGCTTTGGAGGCGGCAGTGGCTTTGGAGGCGGCAGTGGCTTTGGAGGTAGCAGTTTTGGTGGCAGCCGCTTTAGCAGTGGCGGTGGCTATGGAGGGTTCGGACGTCCCGGTGGCTTTGGGCCTGGAGGATACCCTGGTGGAGGCATCCATGAAGTCTCTGTCAACCAGAGCCTCCTGCAGCCTCTCAATGTGAAAGTCGACCCAAAGATACAGAGCGTGAAGTCTCAGGAGCGGGAGCAGATCAAAACCCTCAACAACAAATTTGCCTCCTTCATTGACAAGGTGAGTCTTCAGACACTTAGGAGGCCTGATTGAAAAGAAGACCAAGGGCGTCATTTCCCCTAGGAGCCTGGGTTACTTGTAATTTCCAAATGGGAAAGATGCCGGCTTCATGCGTTTTCCATAACAGTCTGCAGTTAGGAATTATTTGTCTCTTTGGCTATACTGTTGTAGTCCAAATAAATGATATTTATAGAAAATTTTGAAGATCATAGAAAAACTGATACAGGCCACAGGACAGCAGGTTTTATAAAACATCTTCTGAAGTAGTCTTTCCTTCCCTAGAATTATTACTCTATTAAATTCTGGGAAGCTTAGTCAAAACATCTGTTTGGGAGTGAATGAAATGCCTGCCTTCAAGAGAAGCATTCTCAGTTCTGTGATCCATAAAGTCTTCCTTGGTGTCACTTTGGAGTGTTACTGGGCTTTCTCCTATTTCAAGGCAGAGGAACCTGTTTTAGTTTATCTGCCTTGAAACAGACAGGAATTTACAAGACTTTAAAAACCAGGCTGAGGAGTCCAGCCCTCCAATGCTCTTCTACTCAGCAGGGGAGCAGTGCCAGCAGATATTGGCTTTTGGTTTTCCCCAGAATTTATGGGATCTTTGCCGGAAATTCAACAAAATTGGGGAGGGAAATGGCCTGGGATCCTAGGAGCAGCTGCAAACAAAATAGTAGGCGGTGAAATAAGAGAGTTATTCTCCGTGGAGCAGTGGGAATCTGTAGACTTTCCAAGTGCCAGGATAGGGAGTGCAGAAGCTCTCCCTGGCATCATCCTGTGCCCAGCTGATGAGGATGGAGCCTTGGGGGCTTCTCTGGGTCCCAAAGTAGCACTGAGAGCTGCCTGTGGCAAGTGTGGCTTGCCGGCACAAAGGATAACCAAGCGCTTACGTGGTTGCATTCTGATCACGGCAGGTGCGGTTCCTGGAGCAGCAGAACCAGGTTCTGAGCACCAAGTGGGAGCTGCTGCAGCAGCTGGATGTCAGCACCCGCAGCACCAACCTGGAACCCATCTTCCAGGACTACATTGAGACCCTCCAGAAATATGTGGACAAGCTGTCTATGGAAAGAACATCACAAGATTCAGAGTTGCACAACATGGCGGATCTTGTGGAGGATTATAAGAAGAAGTAGGTGGCAGGGTAAACTCTGAGTGCAGAGAGATACTGAACTGAGCCATCCATTGTCCCCCCCAAAGCCACTCACCTCCCAATTGCATTCGTCCTGATGTGGGAAGAGAGTCCTGGATCTTTGTTGATTATTTGTGAGGATGACATTAGGGCTTTAGAGGATTTTTTTTTTGCCTGTTTGAGAGTTCATTTATAGGAATCTATCCTCATTTTGGATATCATAACTTCAATTTAGACATTTAAAATAGGGTTTCATATTCCCAGAGAATGAGACATTTGGGGTGAATCAAGTAGGATAAAGAAAAGAAAAACAAAAAAATTGGAACTAATCTCACTGCTGTATCATCTGGGTCCTGACAGGTATGAGGATGAGATCAACAAGCGTACGGCTGCTGAGAATGACTTTGTGACTCTTAAAAAGGTGAGCAAGAGAATGTCGTGGCTGGGGGTGGAGACACACAGGCTGGAAAACAACTCCGTGTGCAAACAGCGGTGGCTGGAGAGAGAAAGGGGTGAGATGCGTCTAGGGCCTGTTCTCTCTGGAACAGAAAGCATCTGTGTAGTCCAGGCTTCTGCACACAGCTTTTGAAGACATTCTGCATTTTGGATAGAGCACTTCTCAGCAATGATCTGCTTAAAGCCTAGCTTGGCTCATAATAAATGCAAATACAGAAAGCACTTTCTTCTTTTAAAGAGCTGAGAAAGCAATAGGAATTCTCTAGAATGCCTGCTTAAAGTTGCTGTTGGTCCTGCTGAGAAAGATTTGAGCTAGAAGGCCAAAAGTGTGGGTCCTTACCCTATGTTTCTGCAGGGCCCTTGGTGTAGAATCCAGGAAAATTCAGGAGAGGTGGGACAGACAGGATGAGAGTTGAGGAGTGTGGAAACTCACAGAGAATGTTGTGCCCCATCGTGGTCATACATTCACTGTGTCTCAGGGAGGAGGGAGGGACTGATGGGCAAAGCTGGGTCCCGTCCACTGTTGATGGTCCCGGGGGTGGGAGTGTGACAGGGGCACAGAGCCGCTGGCAAAGGTGCGTGGGAAGCTGTATGTCCTGTGGTTCCCCTGGAGGTGCCTGGGATGTTGAAGGGCCGCTGACAGGGAGTGGGTAGAGCAGAGTGACAGAGGGTGGGACCCCTGCAGGGAATGTGCCAGGTGGTGGTGGAGGGAGGGTCAGTTTCACCAGAGGCCCTTGGTGTTTCCTGAAGGATGTGGATAATGCCTACATGATGAAGGTGGAGCTGCAGGCCAAGGTGGATATGCTGACCCAGGAGGTCGAGTTCCTGAAATTCCTCTATGACGCGGTAAGGAGGCTGCTCCTGGACAGACTCCTACTGTCCACCCTCTTTTCATCAAAGAGGGGTCCTTTCCAATGGGTGAGAAGGTGGTAGGAGTGCAGCTTATGAACTGGATGACTTCAACTTGCTGTCATTCCCGGCCACTGGGTTTATAGCATCAGTCTTGGGGAAGAGAAATTTTCTTCTCTGATGTCACAAGAAGTGAGGTTTAGGACAACTTTCCCTGCCTCCATCCCCCAAATGACTAGCTCCCCTTAGGAAGACACCTGTCCTGTGCCCAATATACTTCAGAAGTGTCTCCCACCTCACTCCCCACCCCCCCAGTGCACACATGTGGTTTCTGAAATAAGAACTAAATTTAAGGTATTTGGCAGGGACTGGCTTCTTTTGGGGGGCATTTAGGCAAATATTGGCCTAAGTGGTGAAGGCTGCTAAAGAGGCTCAGAAATCCAGGCACCTCTGCCCACAACTCTCAGGAGGAGAGTGGGGGAGGCATACAAACGGGGGTCACATCACTTCTGATCCCCCTCAGTGTACATTTAGTCTGAGGGTCTGTATTCTCTTAATTGGGGAAGTGGGCGTCCTTTCTACTTGAGCCTGTGGGGAGGGATGTCACGGCCAGACCTCCCTCTGTGTTATAGGAGCTGTCCCAGAAGCATGAGACTATCACCGACACCAACGTCATCCTCTCCATGGACAACAGCCGCAACCTGGATCTGAACGGCATCATTGCCGAGGTCAAGGCCCAGTACGAGGAGATCGCCCAGAGGAGCAAGACCGAGGCCGAGGCGCTGTACCAGAGCAAGGCACGTCCCGCGATGCAGGGGGCCACACTCCGTGCCACAGGCTGGGTCCCACCCCCGGCTGGGAAGTGTACAGTAGATTCTGGGTGTTTTTGTCTAATGGCCGTGGGTACCATTCCCAAGAAAGAGTGTCAAGAATGGTGCTGAGTCATTCTGGGGTGAAAGGGTCCCCACCTCCAGCAATACAGCCAGGACTTTCAGACTGGTTGATCTTCCGTAGGCCAATGACCGGCTTTTCCTTGGTTCAATTCAAGCTGGGACTTGGACCAGGCTATAACTTCCTTGTGAACTGTCCTCTTCTCCCCATATCAGTATGAAGAGCTCCAGGTCACTGCTGGGAAACATGGTGACACTCTGCGAGAGATCAAGATGGAGATCAATGAGCTGAACCGTATGATCCAGAGGCTGCAAGGGGAGATTGCCCATGTGAAGAAGCAGGTGAGGTGCGGCCATGTGACCCCCAGTTCCACTGGAGTCTGGGGGGGAGGTTGTGTCCAGGCATGTGTGAGTGTGTGTGTGTGTGAGAGAGCCAGGAGAAACTGGGAAGCTTAATCTAGCAAGTATCGTTTCCAAACTTCCCATGCTTCATACAAGGTAAGGCTTATACCAATTTTTAGAGATGTCTCAGAGGCATTCTAAAGTAAGGGAAAAAATTGCGTTCTCTTATTTGTATGAGTGAAAAGAACAACAGCAAAAAAAGCAAAAATTAGTTTGACTTGCTGTGGATTGTAGATGTGGCTTCCCCTTTGTACGTGGCAAGGGTCCTAAGTGCCAGCTGATGAGGTTGATGGCAAGGCAGCGTTGCAAAAGTTGGCATAGGGTTGGACATCAGCTTTGGAACAAAAACTGTGGGGGAATCAGCAGCCAGACTCCATCAGCAGCAGTGGTTCTGCAAAGCAGTCCACGTCCAGTGTCTTCATTAACATCTGTAAAATGCGATAAGGATTCTGGCCCTATGATGTGAGCATGAAAGGGTGTCCTGGGGAAAGATTAAGGGTCTAGTCAAAGAGGATGTGGGAAGAAGATGCCCTAGAGAAAGCAGCAAGTCTTAGCTGTTTGTGACTTGCATTACCTCTGGGGGGACCCAACACTTCCAGGGCCAGTCATTCTGGCTTCCTATACCCCAAGCACCTCCACTGCCCATCTCCCTCTGCCAGGCAGACTCCACTCTGTACAAACAGAAACTTCTCCCTAGTGCAAGAATGTGCAAGAAGCCATCGCAGATGCCGAGCAGCGTGGGGAACATACTATCAAAGATGCCCAGAACAAGCTGAATGATCTGGAGGAGGCCCTGCAGAAGGCCAGGGAGGACCTGGCCCGACTGCTGAAGGACTACCAGGAGCTCATGAATGTCAAACTGGCCCTGGACGTGGAGATCGCTACCTACCGCAAGCTGCTGGAGGGCGAGGAGTGCAGGTGGGGATGGGGGTACCGGGTTTATCGTCTCCTTTCTTCTAGAGCCAGGGCTGGAGGGGAAGGCCAGGAAGGCAGGGGATGGAGTGGAGCCTTCTGCCGGCTCAGAGCTGATGTTCTCTGCTCCTGGAGCAGAAACCCAGCAGCAAAGTGTTAGTGTAGAGTAGCACTTTTACCAGGCTGAAATGACTCACAAGGCACAAAAAATAAATAAATAAATAAATAAATAAATAAATAAATAAAACAATATGCTAAACATCCTAGTCTTTTCTGTAAGTGAAAACAAAATGATGTGGAAACAGGTTAGTCTCAGAAAGTCTGGAAGTTGATATCTAGATCTGCACGGTGAGTGGCCCCTTCTCCCTCCCCGTGTGACCCAGAGCAGGAGAGAGACTACACAGGGGCTTGTGCCAACCGACTGGGACTTGCTTATCAGAACCGGTGCCAGCCCTAGTTCCCTGCAGGTCTCCCTGCTAACTCTTAAGAGGAACCGTTTGAGGCCTTTGCCAGTGCTACCGGCATCTTTGGTAACTTACTCTGGCTGAAGCAACTGGAAGGGGAACAGTGCCCCGGGCTATAAGCAGGCCGGGAAGACACAGAGGGAGCAGCCTATCCCAGCTATGCATCCTGGCTTCAGCTTGGGAGAGAAAGTTTTCAGCTGAAGCAGAGAAGGGTGGGGTGGGAGGGAGGAACAAGGAGCTGTACAGAGTCACGGTGCAGCTTCATTGCATAATTTCTGGCGTGTCCTGGATTCTGAATAACAGCCTCTCTAAGATGGATTTAAATATAAAAGTGGGTTGCCAAGTCTGAAATGAATTTGCTTTTCATTCACTGTGGATCAACAATGCAACTCTTCATTGTTTAACAGAGAAAAAACTGAGATGGATTGAGGTGCAAGGCTGTGCATAAGTGTGGGGTCTGTCATCCTGTCTGTAATGTGGCAGCACAGGAAGAGGTTGGCTCCCTAAGGTCCTGGTGGCTGGTTTTAGAGTCTAAATTGCACATTTGTAGGTGGAGGTGGTCAGACAACTTCCATGTTGTCTGGATGTGTTTAGAGCCCAGGTGCCCTGCCCCTTGTCATTTTTCTCTCTCTCCCTGACAGGATGTCTGAAGACCTCAGCAGCAGTGTAACCGTGTGTAAGTAGTGGAGTGTGGCCCACTGCATGGGGGGAGGAGGGGGAAGCAGTGGAAACTTCTGTGCTAACATCATCTCTCTCTGCAGCTGTGACGAGCACCACCGTTTCTTCAAATGTGGCCTCCAAAGCTGGCTTTGGAGGTGCTGGTTCTGGAGGCGCCGGAGGCTACAGCTCCGGAAGTGGCAGTTATGGCTCTGGAAGCAGAGTGTCGGGCTCCAGAGGTGGTGGTGGAGGATACAGCTCTGGTGGTGGTTCTGGAGGAAAATACAGCTCTGGAGGTGGCTCTAGGGGAGGCTCTGGCTCTGGAGGAGGCTCTGGCTCTGGTGGAGGAGGCTATGGATCTGGAGGTGGCTCCAGAGGAGGCTATGGATCTGGAGGAGGCTATGGCTCTGCAGGTGGTTCTGGAGGAAAATATGGATCTGGAGGTGGCTCCAGAGGAAGCTCTGGCTCTGGAGGAGGCTATGGCTCTGGAGGAGGCTCCAGAGGAGGCTCTGGCTCAGTAAAGAGTGGCTCAGGTGAAGGGTTTGCTACCAGCGTGACCTTTTCCTCTAGATAAAGATGGGGTCTGTTGATTCTTCCACTCCAGAATGTAGAAGCCTGTCTCTGTACCTCTAACTGACAGCAGGTCAAATTTTGTTATTTACCTTTGATGACATGTTGGGGCAAAAGGATGCCCACGTACAGTTTTTGGAAGATCTTTCCAAATCAATGAGAGCAGTGACATGCACTGTGTTCTGGGGAAGAATCCACATTGTCTAGGTTTGTGCTTCAGCCATGCCCCAGTCCGTCCCCACCACCTCCTCCCTCCTTGCACTGCCTCTTTGGTGGTCCTTTTCCAGACAGACCTTGTGCCGAGGACACCCTGCAGTGCCCGGGGGACTGTGTTTCTGTGTATATAGCTCCTGTAGCCCACTCTGCCTTTGGAAGTGTCGTGGTCTGGGTGTCTGCACAATAAACTTAATTTGCAATTCATGTCATGTGGCGTCTGTGTAATGTCAAGCCTTGGTGAAATTGGGTGGCCACAGGGAAAGGCTGTCTCCCTGAGGAAAGCCCAGGGCGTCTGCCAATGAAACAATGGAGCGGAGGCAGCCCTGCCGTCAAGGGGTGGATATGAGGTGCTCACATAGTATTTATCAGACTTGGGGGCTATGGCATTACCAAGGTTTGGAGAGGGAGTAGGGGGTTAGGGAAAACTCTCTTTTTCCAGAAAAAACCCACTCTTTTTGAGAAGCATTTTCCTACAGACTACCCTGCTTTTTTCTGACAAGAGCTTTGACCTGAGTTTACTTCTCAGGGCAAACCAGCTGAACCCCTGAGCACCCCCAGGCTGTCCACTGCCCCACAGGGGCTATGGTCTCTGTGGTCCTTGCAGTCATACACTGCTGTGGGCACTCTCAGCAGGGCTGCAGGAGAACACCTGGGGAGTGTCTGGAGGACTCTGACATGGTCTAACAGATCATCCCCTCCTATTATCCTTTTCAGCCAGTGACCTTCTTATTTATTCAGAAAACAGGTTATAATTATACCTCCTAACCCTATAAAACCTTTATTTAAATCCAGTGTTGGCAGCTTTTTGTCTTTATTCATATGTGTACCAAGTGTTAAATGTAATTATTGTTGGGCATTTGAACTTTATTTTTCTTTAATATAAAAAAATGCTGCTATTAAAGATACTTGTAAATGGTTAAAAAAAAAAAAAAAAAAAGGCAGACCCATCATACTCAGCAAATAAAGGGTCTTTCTCTTCTCCCTGTACCCAGGAGCCCTTCAGAGCCCTTCTGAGGATGTCCCAGTTGAGTGGCCTTCTCCTGTGGGTGTGGGAACAATGTCAACCCCTCCCTCAGAAAGACCCCATCACCCAATGGAGCTACCATGGAGGCCGGGCCTCTGGGCCTGGGAATAGACTGGCCAGAGAGACCTAAATGGGAGAGGGTAGCTTCTATTGGGTAAAGTTAAGTCATGAATGTGGTATACAGATATAGCAGAAATGGCGTAAAATAACTCAGAAAAAAAAATCTGAGGATTCTCTTTTCTTTCACTCCACCCTGGCTTTAAAAGCATGAGTGAGGTCTTCATTGAGTCTGTTTCCAGAGGTTGCAGGGTGGCCTTGAGGACAGAGGACAGATGCCTTCATCTGCCTCCAGACCACCCAGGCCCCAGGTTTGAGGGTGCTGGCAGGATGAGCTCTGTAGGGTGCAGTGGCCTAAGGCTGAGCATTCCAGGGTGATCTGCTGCTCTGAGAACTGCCCAGGCCTTGGTTGGGTGGAGAGGGCTGTGGAGGGAGGGTGTAGGCTGGGAAGATGAGGCACAGGAGCTTGGCTCTTTTAGAGTGTACACATCCCATAAACATGAGCACAACTTCAAATAGGGACTACATTTGAACAGACATTTGGGGTTGGAAGGGAGCTTTAGCAGTCATCGAATCTGAACTTTTCATTTAGGTGAAAAAGTAGGTAAGGCCCAGGGTGGGCCAAGAAACCAGGCCTCCTCTCAATTCATGTACTGTTCAAGGGCTCTGGTAACTCTGAGCCATTCTAGTATCTTTTTGAGGGGAAAAAAGGGGAGAAGAGGTGAGGTGGGAAAGGTAGCAGCTTTCATTTCCATTCAGTATCTTGAGTCTTCTTATCTATGAACATAGTATATCTCTTCATTGCTTTAAGTCTTCCTTAATTTTTCTCAGCAATGTCTTATAATTTTCAGTGTACAGGTTTCATACATACATTGTTAAAATTATCTCAGTATTTCTTATTTTTATGCTATTATAAATGGTATAAATTTTTACTTTCCTATTTGTCGTTGCTTGTACATATATAGAAGTAGATAAATATTTTCCATAGCAGCAGGCTTTCTTTTCATATTTGGCTAGAAATTTCTTGAGAGATAAAAGCATGCTTTCTCAAGTTCATGTCCTTCCATAGAGCTTGATCCAGGAAGAAATATGCCTAGGCTACTCAAGAAAAATCATAAGAAAATTATTATTATTATAGAATCCCAGACTTGCCTGAAAAGGAAAAGGAGCAAAATAGTGGTGGTTGCACTTTTATGCTCTCCCTCTGCTTGGAAACCTCAGCTCCTTCTGTCACAATTGTCATAGCTGATCTCTTTGGACTTGACTGGCTATCCTTTCACCCTGGCTCACTCTTCCCCTTCTGGTTTCCCAGGACATGGCTCAGACCCCTCTTTCCCACGTCTCTTTAGTGGCACGCCTCCTCTCTCTCTGTGAAGACCACCCTCTCTTCTTGCTCTGTCTCCTCTGAAATCTGCTCAGTTTGCCATCTTCGAGCAGGGGTTCCAAACCACGTCTCCCCAGCTTTTATGGATTTGATTCAACATTTACGTATGGAATTCCTGAATTAGTCAGCCTTGGCTCAAATCCTGTTTGTACTTCTTAATTAGTTGAGTCATTTGAGCAAAGCCCTCAATCTTTTAAACCTTAATTTCCACTTCTAAAAAATAAAGATAATGACAGTAGCCACCACCTAGTGCTATTGTGAGGATAAAGGGAGATTATCTCTGTAAAGTATTTAACATAGTTCTGGAGCACAATAATTGAGGAAGGAATGTTACACATGCAGCTGCTACTACTGCTGCTGGAAAAAGATGAGAACTTGAGCATTTATCTTTGTAAAATGTCAACAGCAAAAGCTAACATTTATTTCCATACCTCTGAAACAGTTTAAATAATACCCTGGTTATGAAGTAAGGACAGGAATCATTATCAACCCACTGGACAGATAACAAAACTGAGGCTGAAAAGCCCAGTCACAAAACTAGGAAATGGCAGGCCAGGAATTGAAAACCATGGCTGTGGGTCTTACATTCCACATCATTCTCACCATTCCCTCCTCCACTTTCCTCCTTCGTCTGAATCTCCTCCCAGTGGTGGGTGAGGGGTATTCATGCCGTGGTCAGGGCCTCAAGCTGAGGCCTGGCTGAGCAGGGAGGGTACTGGATTACAGGGTGGGGGAGACATTTTACCTTCTAAGCCTGAGTCCAGAGGAGTCCAACTGAAAGAGGTCACTGAACCCTGCCAGGAGCATGTGATGTCTCATAGGTGGCTTTTGCCAGGTCTGCAGCCTTGGTGGAAAGAAAAGAATTAGGGGCGCACCACGAGGCTGTTAGTGTCGGAGTCTGCATTTTCCTGCATGGGGAGAAGTCAGCCCAGAGAAGCCTGAGTTCAGAATGTTCTCCCAGGCAGTGGGCCTAACAGTTATGGAGTGACTAGGACAAGGGGTCAGTGTCCTTCATCTGTGTTTTCTGAAAGCAGAGCGATGCCTAATGGAGCTTGCTTGCTTCTGTTATAAAGATAATACCTGTTTATTATTTTAAACTTGGAAAACCACGATGAAATATTTAAAAATCAACCATGATACAAAACAGCTACTGTTAATACTTTGACGTATTTTCTTTTTGAATGTGTTTTTCTAAGATATTTAGCTTTAGTTGGTTAAAAAAACAGATACAGCAGTATGTTCACCCTATATCTCCACTGTTACTCTAGGCTGCTTTTTCTGTGCCTAGGATTTATTCATACTGAATATTCAATTTTGATATTTTCTTTTCTCACTTAACATTAAAACAGATTTTTTTTTGTTTGCATAAACCCTTTAATTGTTATTATCTGTGTAATACTCCATTGGTGAACATTGCTAACTAGTCCCAGTTCTTTTTTTGATATTTGCTTTAGGCAAACATATGTACTGTATATATTTTTTGGTAGAGAGGTAGAAGCTATTCCCACTAACTATAGAAAATTCCAGGTGGGTCTCTCTAAATCATCTTTCTTTCTAGAGATCTGTTACTTGCTCATTAATATCTCTGTTCTAAAGCTTCAGGAACACCTGTTTGGGATAGTTTCTGGTGGAAACTGAAAGTGTTGGAATACCAGGAGTCTTAGAAAACACCCTACCTGACAGCTTTTTAGGTCACATGCCTTGTATTGCTGAGGTTAGCAGATACTTGATAGAATAAAAAGAAAATGCAGTTAAGCGATATTTATTTGACAGACTGTTCTTTACCAGAGGGATGGCATTTTTTTTTTTTTTTTTTGCAGTTTTTTTCTGGGGCTGGGTTTGAACTGGCCACCTCTGGCATATGGGGCCAGTGCCCTACTCCTTTGAGCCACAGGTGCTGCACAGGATGTCATTTTTAATTTTCTTGTCACTTTCAGCTTCAGGAGAGCTGAACTCATGAATTTGCCTTTGATCACTGCCATCCCCAGGAGATGCACAAGGGAGCCCTCTGTATCCCAGCAGGGACACCCTGGGACATCTTCCCACCTCTCAGTATCACTCACTGCTCTCGGGTCACCGTGAGCAGGCAGATCTATGCTTCAGGGTACCAGAGTGGTGACTTCAGCTGTGCCTTGGCCGTCCTGCTAGGAGGGTGCCAGAGCTCCCTGGTGGTCTGTAAGGGTGGTTGCTGCTGCTCAGGCTATGCTGGGCCAGGCAGTTCCAGAAGCCAGAGTTTTGCTGGCCACGAGGGAAGCAAGAGCATCACCACCTGTGTAGATGGAGCCTGGGCTGTGAGGGAAATCTGGGAGCTATGGAGAGGGATGCTTTGGGGTGGCAGCCTCATGGGCTGGTTCTGTGCTCCAGTTGCTGCCAGCTGTTGGCCCTTGGCAGGGCACCATCCTGCAAGATGCCATCCTGGAGGAGACTGGAAGGGCAAGGTAGCCCTCAAAGGTGACAAGGACAAGCTGGCAGAGCAGAGGCCACCCTACACCAGGCTAGGGGGGACCCGGCCTAGCTGCCATGTGACTACTAGAAGCTGATGAACGTGAAGCTGGCCCTGGGAGTGGAGATCACACCTACTGCCGCTGCTGGAGGGTGAGGAGTGCAGGTGGGCATCCCAGAGGGATAGGACTGCATTGTCACCATAGGCATGCTCTCTGCCAGGCTCCCTATCTGTGTGATGGAGCAACACATCAACTCACTCATTCCTGAAATGCCGCCTGAGCTTTGTTCTGAAAAGGTGTCAACCCAGGGCCTTTGTCCAGAGTGCACCTGGTCATCAGCATTCCTAGCCCTGTATGCAACAGTTCCTTAACTCCTTCGAGATGTGTCTCTTCTGGAAAAGAGGGAAGGCGGGGTTGGATTTCTGTGCCTTTGAGAAAGCAGAGAGCAAAGGCATAGTTTTCCTTAGCTTCACCCAGTCCAGGCATAGCTGGATGGATCCCAGGCTGGGAACAGGTTGGAGGGTGCATGGGGCCGAGGGACCCAGAGAGGCACAAGTGGTTGTGTGAGCCCAGGAGCAGTGGTGGTGATGAGGTGGCTGTGGGTGGGGCAGGTGAGCAGGGTGCAGCAAGGGGGAAGGCTGCCCATGGTGCTCCACGTGAGAATAACACTGAATTGAGGCTGAATTGTGAATTATGGAGCAGGCCTGGGCAGCCTTCCCTCTGGACATGGGTTTCCTCTGAGCCCCTGTCAGAGGATTTATTGATTATTCTGTTTCCTGGAGTGTACAGGCTACCTGGAGTGTACACCACTGCAAGTGGTTTCCTTGACTAGTCCATCGGCAGCTGCCCTTCCCTTTCTACTCCAAGTATGAAGATGGGGCCTTCAGCTGGGAGGCTGGGGTCCCAGGGCCCTGACCTCGGTCTGTAGGCACTGGCTGTATGGCCTGGGGATTAGAGCTGCACAGCTGCCAAGTCCCTTCGGCGGGCATGCAGGGCCTCCCCCATGTTTCCAGGTGGAGGAAGCAGAGACCCTAATCTCGGAACCCTCTCAGTATGGAGTGGGAGATGGTCCAGATGGATGGGTGGGGTGAGAGCCCTGGCACAGGTGTCTGTTGTTCAGACATATCCCTCAGTGTTGTGTGACACAGGTGTTCAGGAAGGGAGAGGGGTGCTGGGGTGCCCAGAGCTGCCCCAAGCCTCCCTCTCTGTTCCCCCACAGCTGTGGCATCAAGCCCAGTTTCAACTTTTGGTTCCACTGAGTCTGGCCTCAGCTCACAGGGCAAAGTCTCTCCCAGAGAGGGCAGCATCCTTAGAGGACCTCGGGCAGCTTCTGGGTCAGTGTCCAGGGCTGTGGGGTCTGCAGGGGCCATTTAGAGCATCCAACAGTCTAGATCTCAGGCTTAGAATTCCAGAAACACTGGTCTGGGCTGGGAAATGAGAGTCCAGTGCAATGGGAGTCCAGGGCTCCAGCTCAGGGCATGGAGGCCTGTAGGTCTCTCTCCTATAGGCTAAAGCCAGTCTTCTGTTCTGATCTCAGTCCAGCCTCTCCCGGGATCTGTCCACCTGAGTGACTCACGGAACACATACCTGCTCTGGCCAGATACTTAACTTGTTATTTTCTTAGGTGGTTTGGAGATGGGCTCCTGGATCAAAACAAATTCTTTTGCTGCCCCTCCCAGCATGTAGCCAAATGTTGGGCCCCACAGGAAACCCTTCATGTGGGCCTTTGGGGTGCTCTTAGCCCATGCTGTCTCCTTCCACAGTGCAGAAACAAGAGCTCTCTGTCTTAGCCCTGAAGTAGGGGCTCTCTGACACCTTTGCTGTGGTTACTGCCGATCCTCAGTTATCCACCGTAATGGATGTTAACCTCAATACTGATAATCTGCCATCAAGGCTTAGTAAGAACTTCTTTTTGTGATTTTATAAAGCCCCATACGACCCTTTGGAGGCATAAGGACTCTCTGCCTCCCATGAATGCACAGACCAGGTGCATTCCCTGGGGAGAGAGGAAGATCTATAGGGACCTGGCAGGTGAGTGTGTGCCAGCCTGTTCCCACTCCCCTAGAAAATGTAGGAGGATCACCCACCTGGAGGGAGATGTGAGTGTGGGCTGAGTTCAGCTGTCTCTCTTTTTCCAGTGATGAGGATGAACGTAACAGAAGCAAATAAGTCTCAGGAACTACGCTTCTGGCAAAGTCCAATCTGAAATCACATCCATTGGCATGGCGCCATAGCACAGTGGTTATGGTGCCAGACACATATGCCAAAGTTAGTGGGTTCTAACCCGGCCCAGGCCAGCTAAACAACAATAACAATTGCAACAAAAAATAGCTGGTGTTGTGGTGGTCTCTTGTAGTCCCAGCTACTTGGGAGGCTGGGGAAAAGAATTGCTTAAGCCCAAGAAAGAGTTTAAGGTTTCTGTGAGTTGTGACATGATGGCACTCTACCAAGGGTGACATAGTGAGACTCTGTCTCAAGAAAAGAAAAAAAGAAAAAAAAGGCTTGGCGCCTGCAGCTGAATGGAACACTGGCCACATACACCGAGGTTAGAAAGTTCAAGCCTGTCCTGGGCCTGCTAAACAACAATGACAACTGCAAAAAAAAAAAAATAGCTGGGTGTTGTGGTGGGTACCTGTAGTCCCAGCTACTTGAGAGGCTGAGGCAAGAGAATCGCTTCAGCCCAAGAGTTTGAGGTTGTTGTGAGTTGTGATGCCATGGCACTCTACCAAGGGCAACATAGTGAGACTCTGTCTCAAAAAACAAAAACAAAAAAAACAAAACAAAAAAAGAAAAGAAAAGAAAAAAGAAAAGAAAAGAAAAGAAAAGAAAAGAAAAGAAAAGAAAAGAAAAGATAACATTCAGTGTGACCTCCTGGGCTGAGTTAGAAAGAAAGCCTTGAGCACACACCATTTATGGAAAAGATTGCGAATGCTATTTTGTTTTAAAGAATAAAGAATTGACTAGTCCCCCCCCCCCCCCCCAAATCCAATACACTTCATCGGAAATTTGTTCTATTTGGGAACTTTTTAATTATTTGGTAATCAGATAGGCCCTGAGTATGGTTCATCATCCTCAAATTGTCACTCTGCAAAACACACACACACACGTGCATACACACATACATGCTCTTACACACACACACACACACACACACACACACACACACATAGGTGCACACACGTCACTCTGTTTCCTCCTGGCTCAGCTATCTGTGCTGGCAGAGAGCACATCGGAAGGCGTGCTATTTCTGTCTAGCTTTGGAAGGTGGGTATGAGGCATCTTTGCTGCTCTCTTTCTTGGGAAAGCTCAGCTTCCATTTTTAAAACAGTAGCTTCAGGTCCTTGAGCCTTGGTTGGCAGCCAAGCTGGTGACATTATTGACTAATTAAGATGTTGTTATCATTATTGTTGGGAGGATAATTATCAGGTAAGTGGCCTGAGGGTGTGGAGTGGGAAGCAGCAGCCTGGGGGCTCAGGTGACAAGGGCAGCCATGCTGTAAGTCCCCAGCTTTGCCCAGAGGGTAATCCCCCCCCATCTTATACTGGGGTCCAGCAGTGTTGAAATGGGAGGTGGGTCTCATCAGTTCTGTCCTGAGCTCCATTTTGAGCACTGAGGGTATGGAAGATAGCTGGAGATAGGACCAGTGTAGATCTTTCCCTTGAACAACCCCTAGGCTTCTGAGGGGCAGCATTGATTCATTCAACAAGCATTTACAGAGTACCTACTGTGTGCTCAACTCTGTCCTCCACACTGGTGCAAAAAGGTGGTCAAGACCTTTGTGAGGAAGGCAGGCGAGTGCATGAGCAGAGTGTGCTGAGAGAGGTGTCGACTGGGCGCGGTGGCCGGCAGGAAAGCGACCCAGAGGAGGCAGATAGGGAGACTTCCTGGACAAAAGACCCTCAGAGCTGAGACCTGAATCCTGAAAGATGAAGATGTAGCCGTGAAAAAGAGGGTGTGGTATCTCCTGTGACCAGAACAGTGCCTGGCACATAGTGGGGGCTCAGGAAATGTTGGTTGAATGATATAAAAGGGGATTGGCAAGAGCTCGGCTCTTTGGGCTCTTTGAGGAAAGTCTGGTGGAACCTGGAGAGAGACATGGCGGGAGAGGTAGGTGGGGCCAGATGATAAGAGGGCCCTTCTGGGTAGAGTTTGCCCGAGACTTTCCTGTCTTTTTTTTTTTCCCTCAGACCATTGGATAATTTTTTTTATTGTCAGAAGCTGGCAATAAAAAGAACAAAATAGTACTCAGATACATTACAAAAGTTAGGTCTAGTACATCATATCAAATATATAGTGTCCAAATTTAGAATAATAGTGCAACAAAAACATTTTCTCTTGGTTACTATCCATTCATTGTATAATTATTTTCGTTTAATTTGGCTGTGTATGGGTTTTAAATAGTTCACATCTCAAATGAGTCATTTCAACAGAATCTTCAACACAATGCATATATCGATACATTATTACATTATACATGGTAATAATACACATAAAACAACCAGGTTCATTACTCTATTTTTATTTTTATTTTTTTTTAGAGACACAGTCTCACTTTATCGCCCTTGATGTGGTGTCACAACTCACAGCAACCTCCAACTCCTGGGCTTAAGCAATTTCTTTACCTCAGCCTCCCGAGCAGCCAGGACTACAGGCGCCTGCCACAACGCCCAGCTATTTTCTTGTTGTAGTTCGGCCAGGGCTGGGTTTGAACCCACCACCCTAAAGAACTCAATAATTGAAACCAGCAGAAATGTAGCTAATTTGCCCTTTCTTTTGTTCAAGCACAGATTCTGATAATTTGACTTTCCTGGTTTTAAAACTGAAAGTCCCATTGCCTGAGGACCTACTGAGTCCCAGGCAAACTGGGATGGGTAGTTGTCCTGAAGCTGCTTTACTTGACCAGTGGATTTTTTTCTTTCTTTTTAAAATTTCAGATTAATGTGAGGGTACAATTAGGTTACAGTGGAGTCCCTGTGTAGTTGTGTCCCACACCCCAAAGGTGTGCCATATTCCCATATACCCTTACACTGTGCCTGTTAAATGATCCCTCCTTTCTCTCCCCCTCTCCTTCCCCCCAGCTTAAATTGAATTGAGTTTTTCTCTTATGTGGACATGTATTAGATCATCTACTGGCTTCATATTAATATTGAGTACTTGCTTTTCCATTCTTGAAATGTTTTAGTAAGAAGAATGTGCTTCAACTCCACCCAAGTTAATACAAAAGATGTAAAGTCTCCATCTTTTTTATGGCCAAATAGTATTCCATAGTGTACATATACCACAGTGTGTTAATCCATTCCTGGGTTGCTGGGCATTTAGGTTGTTTCCACATCTTGGTGATTGTAAATTGAGCTGTGATGAACAGCACTAGCAAACCTCCTTACAATAAAATGATTTTTTTTTCTTCTAGGTAGATGCCTAGTAATGGGATTGTGGGATCAAATGGAAGGTCTATTTTGAGTTCTTTGTATCCTGTGGCTTTAAGAAGTGGAGTGACACAGAGTGAAGGCACTTACCTCCTAGGGCATGGCTAAGCCTGCCAGTGTCCCCCAACATCCCATTCTGCCTTGCTGATGACTGTAGCCATGAATGCAAGTTCTGGACAGCGGGATATGAGTCTAACTGAAGTCATGCTCCCCATAGTTCTATTAACAGGCAGAGCCCTGAGAGCTGGGTTCAGGCTCAGGCTCAGATGAAAAGAAAAATATGAGGAAGCTTAAGAAACTCTGTGAGCTCAGCCCTGGCCCAGACCTTCTGAATAAGAATCTCAGGGAAATGGACTGTTATAAAAAGATTTCAGGTGATAGTGGTTCTGCAGTGGACTGCCTGGCTTCCATTCCTGGCCCTAGCTATGTGACCTTGTGTAACATAATCTCTCTGTGCCTTGGTGTACCTTCTTGATAGGGTTATTTTTAAAGATTAGGCCTAATTCAGGGAATTTTCAGGTACCTTCTTGATAGGGTTATTTTTAAAGATTAGGCCTAATTTAGGGAATTTTCAGACCTTATTTCTTTCAACAATCCTCTTTCTCCTCTCCTTCTGAACCCAGTGACACGAGCTATAGCTGCACAGGTCCCTGAGGTTCAGTTCATTTTATTCTTCAGTTTATTATTCAAGTCTCTCTATTACTCAGATTGAATAATTTTTATTGATTTCTCTTCCACTTCATAGATTCTTTCTTTGGCCCCTTTATTCTGCTGTTAAGCCCATCTGCTAAACTTTTTATTTTGGCTATTGTATTTCTCAGTTCTAAAACTTCCATTTGGTTCTTCTGATATCTTTTATTTCTTTGTTGAAACTTTCTATTTTAAAAATCTTTTTAGCATGTTCTTAATTGCTCATTTAAGCATGTTTATTATGGCTGCTTTGAAATCTTTGTCAGATAACTTTAGCACCTGTGTTATCCAGGTATTGGTTGTCTTTTTCTTTTATTCAATTTGAGAATGTCCTTGTTCTTGGTATGAGAAACAGTTTTTTTTTTTTTTTTAAATCAAAATGTAGACATTTTGGATGTTATTATGAGACTCTGAATCTTATTTAAATCTTCCATTTTAGCTGCTTTCTTCTGACATTGCCCTAGCAGAGGAAAGAGTGTGGGTGCCCCTTTGTTATTGCCAGGTGGGGGTGGAAGTCTATTTCCCCACGTTGTTCCCCACAAGGACTTGTTATTGCCTGAAGATGAAATTCTCAGCTTCCTTCTTGGATTTCCCTGATAGCATGCAACTTCCGGGGTGGTGGCAGTTGGGGCACCTCAGTACAGCCTGGTTAAAGTCTAGGCTTCCCACTCAGCTTTTGCTGGTATGGGTGAGGCCATAATTTTTTCTGTGGTGTTTGGATGGAATAGAGCGCTTATTATCTACAATTTTTTTTTTGTCTTGCCAAGCTACCCCCTTCCTTTGCATTAGCTAAAGAGTCAGGCTTTTGTTAGGGCTTTAAAAAACTCTGTGCCCTTCCAAGTTGTTACCTTCTTCTGCCCCAAGTCTGGGTTATATGTATATAGGACACAAATAGAAAAGCCAGAGAAGTTGCCACCTTCTCTGCCAGTTCCCTTGGTTCCCGAGGTGTCTGTTAATGTGCCGCCTTCTCTCTACCTTTCAGAATCTCGTGTTTGTGAAGAGGTAAATAGTATGCCTACCCCATTTTCCTGGGTGTGAAACTACAAATATTCTTTCACAACATGGTTTGATGTCCTCTGGGGGTGCTGAGAGAGGAATTTCCTTTGTGCTGTAATGCTTAGGAACTCTTGCCCTGGGGGTCTGGGCAAGGGTCAAGGCGGGCTTGCTCGCTAGAGCACAGATCTGACTTGGTAATGGGGTAAAGATTACGTAAGGGTTCACGTGGCACTGAATTTCCCCTGAAGAGAGTAATGGCAAGATGCGATATGTAAGGGGATCACTATTTGAAAACCCACTAAAAAGAGTTCTAAAGACAAGTACTAGGGACCCTGTTCTTAGGGAGAATGATTTCAAGGGGCACCAAAGAATCACCTTTTTGCCTGCTCCATGACTGCCAGAGAGTCCCTTGACCCTGTGTTTCTGGGAGTGAGTAGAGAGGATCAGATGTAGGACAGGACCTAGGTCTTGCCCTCAGGAAACTTTCTGGCCATCAGGGAAGATTGGTGGCACACATCCAGAGCACAGGTAGTGACACCAAACTAGAGGAGACAATTGATGTGATAGACGCTGTAGTCTGGCCCTTCACATGGGAGGCTAGCAAGACAGAAGTGTTTAAACTGGGACAAATAATGGCAGTTTCTGGAGGGCCCTGATGGCAGATTCATAAGGAGGAAAGGCCCTGTTGGGCAAGGGGCTGTCTGCTCATAGGCGTTCACACAGCACGCTGCAGAGTTGGCATTCACAGCATGAACACTTACGTTGGTCCTTGGGGGGGATCTCAAGGCCTGTGACATGCAGTAGTTTGTAGTTTTGCTGAGACAGGATTCTGAATCACTTCCATCCTGGTGCTGGGCTCTTAAAGGAATGTTTTAGGGAGAAGTTCTGGTTGGAACACTTAGCATCCTCATCACAATACAGTTTTTGGTCTTTATCATGCCTTATAAAGAAACTTGCAAAGGGATAGAACCTTTGTGTTTAGTGAAAAAAAGACTAAAAAGATTGCCAAGTGCTATTGCTTTCAGTGAAATCAAGGACATATAAGAAAATGATTATTTTTAACTAAAAAATAGCTATTTTGTTAAAACAAAAAAAGAAGGGGAGGTTGAATTTGTCAATGACATACCATAATTTTTGTACAGAATTAGAAAAGAGGGTTGGGCAAACTGTTCAAGTATTCTAGTTAGTGAATCCATGGGCAGCGCCTGTGGCTCAGTTGGTGGGGTGCCTGCCCCATATACTAAGGGTGGCCAAACTGCATTTTTATGAAGAAAATTATATACCATGGTTATATTTGGTATTTGGGAATTGAGAAGTATTGAGTCATATACTTTGGCAATGTCAAGGATCTATGAAATTCAAGTGCCTGCTCCTTTCACCCCAATTTTGAGCTGGGTTTATTCTCATTAGTTCAGGACCAAGACCTTAGCACAGTACCTGGGACAGGGTCAGCCTTCAGCAGAAGTTTGAATGAATGATTGAGTAGATGGCTGGCCGGCTGGACAAAAGAATAAGGCCAGCATAGCTCTGGAAGCGGAGTCAGAAGACTTGTCCTGGGGGTTCTGAAGGCGGGGCATGTGCTTCTCAGGGAGTTTTTGTTCTCTGGGTTCACACAAAGAAAGGACTCATTAAATGTCTGCTATTTATTGAGTAAAATAGCATTATCCCCATTAGAGAAATGGTTTCCCTATTAGAGAAATGTGGGTCATCTCCTCTCCAGGCAGACCGAGCTTCTGGGAGGCACTCTTTCAACCCTGTAAAGTGCTGCTCCAGTATCAGCCATTGTAAACAGTGACAATGACCATTACTTCATAAGAGTGGGGATAGCAGGATGATCCAGGAACAAAGGCGTCAGGGTGTATAGGTGAAGGTGAGCAGGGCAGCCTGGCTGGCACAGAGGAGAAGGGGACCCATCTGGAAGGGCACAGCAGAGGCTGGCTCTGGGTTTCCAGTGGGTTCCTCTGGCCCTGGCCAGTCATGAGAACTGTCTCCAGGAGCCCTGGGAAGCCAGGCCGCTGGAGTCTCTGCTTAACCACATAAAAGCAGCTCAGCCAGGGTCCCTGTAGCAGCTCATCTGATCCCAGCATGATTGTGAGATTTCTCACACATGACACCATCAATTAGAGGTCTCCCCTCTGCACCCCTTCCATCCCAGCTCCCACCAGTCCCTGCATAAGGGCAATTGAGGCTGTGACAAACCTTTCAGACAAGATCTTTCTAGGGATAATTCAGACAGGGTAATTACCCTGTGCTAATTAGATAAGACTCAAATTACATGAGCAGGACTTACAAGCTGGCTCTTCAGGAGTTTTCAAGTTATTTACCTGGTGTCTGATTTTGCTGGGAGAAAATGGTTTCTTGCCTCCAGGCAAACTGAACCCACAAATTAGGGCATGGCTCCCTGCTGAACCCTATAAAGGGGGAGCCCACCTTTACAGGCTGGTGACCTGCATCTCAGCTAAGGGTTAGCATTTTGCCCCAGCTCTCTGGGTTCCCCAAAATGAGCCGCCAATTCACCTGCAAGTCGGGAGCTACCACCAAGGGGGGCTTCAGTGGCTGCTCGGCAGTGCTCTCTGCAGGCAGCTCGTCCTCCTACCGGGCAGGAGGCAAAGGGCTCAGCAGGGGCTTCAGCAGTCGGAGCCTTTACAGCCAGGGGGGCTCCCGGAGCTTCTCGTTCAATGTGGCCAGTGGCAGTGGGCGGGCAGGGGGCTATGGATCTAGCTGGGGCCGGGCCAGTGGCTTTGCTGGCAGCATGTTTGGCAGTGTGGCCTTAAGGCCTGCAGGTCCATCCTTGTGCCCACCTGGAGGCATCCACCAGGTCACTGTCAACAAGAGCCTCCTGGCCCCCATCAACGTGGAGCTGGACCCTGAGATCCAGAAAGTGCGCACCCAGGAGCGGGAGCAGATCAAGACTCTGAACAACAAGTTTGCCTCCTTCATCGATAAGGTGGGGCTTTTTAGAGGAAGCTGAGCACAGGGCCCTGTCTACAGCAGAGGAAGGCAGCGCACACCCCCGGGATGCAGACCCGGCCCAGGACAGAGCGGGGAGGAAATGGACAAAGCCCTGGACATCAGACCCGGGGGATAGGGTTTAGACAAGTGAGAAGGGCAGGAGAGCTTCATGGGGGAAGGAGTCCAGGGGACCCAGAAAGTGGCCTCCAGGTGAGAAGTAGGAGGGTGATGGCCTGTGAGACTTTGAGGCCAGGCGAAGGAAAGGCCTGTGACAGTAGGGGTGTCTAGACAGCTGTGGGACCCAGCTCCTCTTCTCATGGGCTCTACCAGCTCAGATTCCGTCTATAATTCACCTACCTACCATATAAAGCAGTGATTTTCAACCCGTGTGCCGCGGCACACTGTTGGGCTATCAGAGGATATAAGGTGTGCAGTGAAAAATTTTAAAGGTCATTAATTACATTATTTTTGAAAGAAGTTCAAAGCACAGTAAGTATATTCTTTTTTTTACTCTGTTTTTCGATCAACATAATTTAACTATAGGTTCAAGTGTGCCAGGAGATAAAAAAAGGTTGAAACAATGCTATAAAGCAAGGCAGGTGGCAGTCACTGTGTGCTAGAGCAGCAGTTTTCAGAAGTGGCCCCCAACCCAGCAACAGCAGCGTCACCTGGACACCTGTTAGAAAGCACATTCTCAGGCTCCACCACAGAGTGCCAGAAACAGCAACCAAGCTGGGACCTGGCAGTGTGGACTTAACAAGCACTCCAGGTGATGCTCAAGTTTGGGGGCCTCTGAGGAGCAAAAGGGCAAGATGGTCTTGGAAAGTAGAGACTTCCTGAGATTAGAGGCGCTGGGGAAGCTCACCAGGAGTGACAGTGAGGCTGGAAGTGACACACGAGTAGGAGTTTTCCAGATGGAGGTGGGAAAAAGGCGATCCAGGGAGACAGAGCATGAGCTGTGTGTTGTGGCTTGTGAGGGGCATAGGAGACCTCGGGTTGCCGGGAGCGTTGGTGAGTGGAGGAGGGGCAGAAGGGCTGGGCACGTTGTGAAGAGCACAGTAGGAATGTGGACTTGACCCTGTAGGTCATGTGGAGCCATCTGAGTGCTTTAGGAAAGGGAATGAAATGATATTTGTAGATTGCAACTTGAGAATGCTTATTCTGCTCCTGAGGAGGTGCTCTAAATGCAATAATAGAGATTCAGACGTGACAGCAACTTAGGAGGCCTTGAGCCCCCAGATCAGCCTAGTGCCCACCTCCAGCTGAGCTGAGAGAGGCTATGCCCTAGGAAGCGGTGAGTAGTCTGGGCACAGGCAGGCCACCAGGCCCTGAGCAGAGGGCCCAGGAATGTGAAGGCCAGCACAGGCCAGCACAGGCGTCTGAGCATGCACCTTGAAGAGGGAGCCCAGGCTGAACACAGACACTGGTCCAGGCAGGTTTGAATCAGGGCAGGGGAGACAGAGCTCTGATAGAGGGAAAGGGAGATGATGTTGAGCCCTACTGATCTTAGGGACTACCCCAGAGTGAGAACCTTGGTCAGACAAAGGGACCCTAGGGGACAGAGAGGTATGAGTGGCATTTTTTAAGGGCCAAGGCTCACTCACCTTTTAAACTAAGGCAGTAGAAGAAAACACAGTTCCTGTGCAGAAGAGGAAACCTCACGTCCTCTCTCCCCATTGACTGAGTGTCAGGCGTGGGTTCCAGGTGCGCTTCCTGGAGCAGCAGAACCAGGTGCTGGAGACCAAGTGGGAGCTGCTGCAGCAGCTGGACCTGAACAACTGTAAGAAGAACCTGGAGCCCATCCTCGAGGGCTACATCAGTGGCCTACGGAAGCAGCTGGAGGCACTGTCGGGGGACAGGGTGAGGCTGGACTCCGAGCTGAGGAGCGTGCGGGATGTGGTGGAGGACTACAGGAAGAGGTGAGTGGGAAGAGGGATGCTGTGCCTGCTGGCCCGCCTCCTGGCGCTGGGCTTTCCCAGTTGGGATGGGGACACATTTACTTTTGGCCTCAGGGAGACTTATCTCACCCACCCAGGCAAGATGAGAGACTTTTATGGGCAACCAGGTGGGCTGGGCAGTGGACAGCCAGCCTTTTGGGAAGTGTTGGAGCTGTCCTGGCAGGTGGCCCCCTCCTTGGCACACTCTTGTTCCCCACTCGAGAGGGCCTGTGTGTGTGCCCCAGCCTTTTGGTCCCTGAGTACGCCCAGTGTGCTTCCCAGCAGGGCAAGGGCCAGAGTTCCTGGCAGGCTGTTTCTCTCACTTCCCTCAGGTCTGGACATTCAGGCCATGGTCCTCCTGCTTGCCCTGGGGAAAGTTACAGCTTCCTTGGAATTCCCGCCTCAGGATGGAGGGGAGTAGTGGACAGGGGTGTCAGGCAGCAGAGGGGTCCAAGGGTTCTGGCTGAAAAGAGTCTCTGGCCTGCTCCTATGATTTGGATGCTGAGTGGGAAGGGGAGAAACCTACTCACTCCCCAGGCAGCAGAGGCAACCAGACCCCAGACCATCTGCTTAGGAGAGGGTTGCTTCAAATGCTACCTACCACTTTGGCCACATCATCCTAGTGCGTTGGGACAGACCTGAAAAGATGTGGAATAATACCTGTCAAAAGGCAGGCAATATCTTTTTTCTCCTTTCACAATGAGAACACACGTGGAGTCACACGTGCAGACACACATACACTCTGCTCACCGGGGTGCCTGCTTTGCAGATATGAAGAGGAAATAAACAAGCGCACGGCTGCTGAGAATGAATTTGTGGTGCTTAAGAAGGTGAGGAGAAAGCATGGGCCCTGCGCCCAGCGGTGAGGGATCAGAGGAGCCGGGGAGGACTGAGGTCTGTGCCCCAGGAAGCCTGGAGCTGAAGTGCAGAAGGAGGCGGCACACGGCTTGCTGCTCTGGACATCCTGGGACGCCTGGGTGTTGGTGCAGCACATGGCACTTGTCCTTTGTAGGGACATCCAGCAGACAGGAGCCCAGACTGGATGGTCAGTCCCCAGGTCACGTCACTTTGTCTGGGAACAGGACATGCTTCAGGCAGTTGTAGGTTTCCCTTCCAACCCTGCTCAAGTCTGGCAAATCACCGTGGCTGCCCTGGGGGTCATTCTGACTGCCAAATGGCTGGCTGAGTAGGAGACAGGGCTCCCCCACTTTGAGAAATAGAGGCAGAAGGAGCTCCAGAGACATGAGGAGCTCACCCACGGTCTCACCGTGAGTCTGGACAGTGAGTCCAGCTGGAAGTCAGGTTCCTGCCTCCTGGGTCTTAAGTCTATTCCCTGGGGCAGCTGGCCACAGGGCTGGGCACTAGGGTGTCAGTTCCTAGGAGAGGCCCGTCTGGGTTTGGAGGAAGGTGATGGGAGGGAGTCTCTGGATTCTCCTCAGGACGTGGATGCGGCTTACATGAGCAAGGTGGAGCTGCAGGCCAAGGTGGATGCCCTGGATGGAGAAATCAAGTTCTCCAAGTGCCTGTATGAGGGGGTAAGTCCCCCCCTCCCCCAGCTCCAGCTCTGTATTCTGGAGGGACAGATGTGCGATTAGCATTTACTATTTATCAGAAACTTTTAGTAGGGACAGCCAGCAGACAGGAGCCCAGGGACCTCTAGCATTTGGGTGCAGGGAGCTTTGTGGATCAAAGGTGGAGTGACAATCTATCCTGATGCCCCATCTGTCCCTGCAGACCCTACAAATACCCTGCTGTCACATCCTTCAGGAAGCCATAGCACCTGAATAGCTTCCCACTGAACTTCAGCTAGGCATTTTCTCATTCCTGCCGGTCTCCTCTCTGCTACTTGGGATGTTTTCTTGGATCTTGGGCCAGAGTCCCCAGGGTGGAAGTAAGGACTCCCACACCCTTTCTACTCCTTATGCGTGTCTTGATTTAAGCTTCTGCCTATTGGCCAAGCATCCATGGGCTCTTGTGTCCTCAGTGTCCCTTGCATGGTGGCCAGGCTGTTTCTCTTCATCTTCCCTACTCCTGTCCTATCTCAGGTCATGGGCATATGGGCTATTTTCTTCTTTGGCTGCTTCAAACCCATTCAGCAGTTTTTAGGTGTGGTATTGAAACCTCTGGCCAGTGCCATTCTATGGGCTTTGGGGAATGCAGCTTACATCTGTTTGGGATGATCTGGAGTCGTCCCACCAGGACAGGGTCATCACCTTGGCATCCTCCTCCTTGTGTTCCCTGTAGGAGATTGCTCAGATCCAGTCCCACATCAGTGACACGTCTGTCATCCTGTCCATGGACAACAACCGGAGCCTGGACCTGGACAGCATCATCGCCGAGGTCCGAGCCCAGTACGAGGAGATCGCCTTGAAGAGCAAGGCTGAGGCTGAGGCGCTGTACCAGACCAAGGTGGGCTGTAGGCCTCCCCAGTCACGTGTGCAGGGGCCTCTGTTCTAGCCTCATTACCCGCTGTGATGACCCACAGCTTGCTAGGAGCACGCCACTGTCCCAGGCACCAGGGAAGCCTGGAAGGAGAGAGTGTTAGTCAATTTCACATTGTCATAAAGGAGTACCAGAGCCTGGGTAATTTATAAAAGAAAAGTGATTATTTGGTTCCTGGTTCTACAGACTGCACAAGGAGCAGGGTGCCAGCACCTGCTTCCAGTCAAAGCAGAAGGTATGTCACACGGTGACAGAAGGAGCAAGAAAGAGAGGATGGGGTCCCTGTGCTCTCCAAACAATCATTCTCCTGTGAACTGACAAAGGAGAAGTCATTATCACAGGATGGCACCAGGCCATTCGTGAGGAATCTGCCCCCAGGACCCTAACACCTCCAGGCCCCACCTACAACACTGGGGCACCTGGGAACAAATTTCAACACAAGATTTAGAGGGGCCAAAAATCCAGACCGTGTCTGAGGAGAAGACACAGCTCTGTCTGTCCTTGAGGTCCCCCAATGGCAGCCGTCGGAGGATGCACGCAACTGAGGCCAGAGTCCAGATTAGGGAAGCAGGACTAGGTGGGCTGGTCACAAACAACCTCCAGGAGGCAGAGCGTTTGACCTAAGTCTAGCTGGGGAGGGGAACATGAGTAGCCAGCACCTCAACTCCTGTGTTAATTATGATAAATGAGGGTCTCTTCAGTGTGGTCTGGAGTCAGGGAGCTCTTACATTTTCATTCAAGTCCAATCACGGGTGAAGGGCAAATTGGAGTCCTTAGATCTTAACTAGTTCCTCTACTGGGTGGTGGGTGGGAAGTCATTCTTTAGATAAGTTCCTTTCTCACATCAAGAGGCAATTTCCCAATGGTTCCTTGCTGTTCATCAGGCTCTTTCTCCAGGGAATCCACATCTGGGGAGACCTTATCTTGTCCTTCCCCCTGTCACCTGATTGGCCTCCGACTGAGGGAGCTGGCCTGCAGCAGGGTAGGAGGGAGGCTACCAAGGCCTAGGAGACTACACAGACGGGGCTTCTTGATAAGGGTTCAGGCTCAACCCCACATGTCCAAAGCCCTCGACACTACTGTTGCAAGCTAGGGTGGGAGACAGCTGTCAGCCCGACCACTTTGGGTTACCACAGGCTGTCACCCAACTAACACTTTCCAGAAGAATCAGGCAGGTCTGCACAGACATGAATTTTGGACCATTTGCTGTTTGAGGGTATGTATAATTCTCCTTCTCTTGTTAGGGGTAAACTCTACATGAGCTGAATTTTATTTATGGGATCCTAGCAACAGTATTATGAAGGCTTATTTTAATTACTCCCCTTCTAAAGATGGAGAAGGCAGGAAGGACTCAAGCAGTTCCAGTAACGTGCTAAGGGCATTTTGCCAGGGAGTGATGAAGCCAATCAGAATCTAGTGGCTGCAAATTCCACTGTGTGTAGGCAGAAAGTCAGAAGAGAGTCCGGTAAGAAGCATTTGCTCCAATGGCTATGTGTGGGCTGGCAGCGGAACTCAGAAGGAGGCTGTTTGGTGTCACAGCTGATGCGGGGGACCATCCTGCTTGCATGGCCTTCAGAGAAGTGGGATAATGACACCTTTTCCAGGGTTAACACTAAAGATAAAATGCAGGGACCAAAGAGAGAAGGCCCTCTGCCTTCTGGGGGACTTGGCATCTTTAGGAACAATCCTGAATCTAGAGCCATGCTGGGGCTGAGCACCCAGGGATGGAGACCAAGACTGCCCCAGACTGCTGAAGGTCACAGATGTTTTATGTTCCCCTTCAGCCAAATTCTGAATGGAATTGGCACTTTCTGTCAAAAATTTAATGGATGTTATCAAAGGCAGGAATAATCCCAAATTAGTAGATGACCCCAAATTCATGGCTAGTGGTGCGGGGGTATATCTGGATCCACTCTGCTACTCATACAGAATATTCCTCCCAGCTGTGCCCTCCTGCTGTCCCAGCCCAGCAAGAGGCCTGTAGCCTGGGCCCACTAAGCTGTCAAGGAGAGGGAGTCACAGAAAACACAGATGGACAGCTCATTGGCTCCCTCATTCATTCATTCACCCTTTCATTCATTCATCAGACCTGTTTTGGGCATGAACCACATACTATGCTAGATACTGGGAATTCAGATATAAAAGAAAAGGTCCTGCCATTTATTCATTCTGAATCTGATGGCAAAGGCATAGAAATGTACAATCGCAGTACAGTGTGGGAAGACCTGTGGACTGGTGTGTTGGGAGCAAGGGGAACAAAATTACACTCAACAAAGGGGTCAGGAAGGCCTCCTGGAGGAAGTGAGCCTGCACTGGCTCAGTTGGAGCTAGCTGGGGGGAAAGGAAAGATGGTTGAGAAGGGTTTCTCAGGTGGAGGGAGAAGCTCATGCAAAGGCTCAGAGACACAAGGGCACATGGGACATTTGGGGAACCATGGGACTGTTTTGCATAGCTGGGGAGCCAGTTAGGTAATGGGTAGTGAGAAATGAGCACCTGGCATGCTAGGAGTTTGAATCTGAACTTGACTTTGAAAGGCTATAGGCACAGGAGCATCATAATTGGAGTTGTGTGTTATAAAGTTGGACTGTGGAGAGCATGGGGCATTCCACAGTCCTAAAAATCTAACCATCAGTGAGATCAGCTGTGCTTAAGGCAAACAAATCCAAAGAGCAAATGTTTGAAAGGAAGGCTGTCGATAGGCCTGGTGAGGCTGGGGACCTCTACCACCGCTGCTACCTCCACCAGGCTCCCCAAGCAAATGCACAGTCTCTGTGCCAGGCTGAGCTCAGCTGAGACCCAAGTCAATGTCTTGCTTTGGCCATTCTCTCCTCAGTTCCAGGAGCTGCAGCTGGCAGCTGGCCGGCATGGAGATGATCTGAAATACACCAAGAATGAGATCTCAGAACTGACCCGTCTTATCCAAAGGCTGCGCTCTGAGATCGAGAGTGTGAAAAAGCAGGTGAAGGGGGCTGGGTGCTCCTGACTCGCTCCCAAGGGAGGGGTGAACTGCTCAGCATGCCCCCCTCCTTCATTGGGCCTCCATCTCAGAAGCCTCTTCCTCAGATAAAGCCCCTGCTCCCATCCCACACACTGAGATGCCAGCTAAAGTCTGGAATAACTGTGGAGTCTTTTCATAAAGTCATGAGGCTCAGTCCCAGGTTGACAGTTCTCTACTGCCATGGTTGTGGCGGGGTCTCTGCTCTTGGTAATGGGCAGGACTAAGGAGGGTCTGACCACTGTGAGTGTGTGTGGGGTGAAGTGAGGCCCAGGGTGCTTTAGAACTTAGGGGAACTGCAACCTTCTGACCTCAGTGCACCAACCTGGAGACGGCCATCGCTGACGCCGAGCAGCGGGGGGACTGTGCCCTCAAGGACGCCCGGGCCAAGCTGGATGAGCTGGAGGCCGCCCTGCACCAGGCCAAGGAGGAGCTGGCGCGGATGCTGCGGGA